>JACEIK010002542.1:129623-141585 GCA_018107945.1 Datura stramonium
TACAATTCAATTTCTAGATCTCGATTGAGATCATTACACACTAGTTACATTGTTGTTGTTTAAATGTGGGTTGATCATAAAGTGACTTATAAAACTTTAGCGGACAAAAGTTGAAAGTTATGAATGACATTCACAAAACAGTATACTCATTCTCATCCTAACATTTTCTTGTCTCCGAGAAAGAAATGACGTAATGACTCACTAATTTTCTCTATTATTTTTTACGATCTTTGCCAAATTTATATCTTTCTTGAAAAAGACGTTAGTTGCAATCATTTTTAGCTTTATAGTTTAAATTTTTTCATATGATTTTTAATTCTTCTGTTGAAATAGTGTCCCTTGTTTAAGGTGTGAAACATTGCTAATCATAGCCGACATTGGTCATATTTATATTTAAACTATATGTTATTAAAATATCAAAAAAAAAATAAGCAAATAAGCAAGCTGAATATCTGATATATTAAAAGAACCGCATAAAAAAAGATTATACTGATTCAGTTGATTGTGTACATCTACAAACTATAACAATAGTAATAGCAAAATATTACTACAAAAACAACTTTTCTTTCTCCCCTGAAAATGATGAATATCCTCTCAACTTCATTTAATAGAAATTTGAGTAAGATTGTCCTTTGTACTCTGTAGTGACAATAAACATCAATCTAGTGCGTTCACTATTCATTAATTTGAGCTTGATTTTTTTCCTTTCAGCTTTTGTGAAACTAATTGGATATTCTAAAATTATCTACAGCATTTTAAAATGTTTTTAGTTCATAGCATGAGTGTCCAAAAACTAGTAAAATAGTAAAAGTCTTGGTCAAACTAAAATTAAGCTAAATATATCATAAGTTAGAGATTACCAACTTATAACTTTTGATTGATTTTGGCTTATAAACATTTGACTTGTAAGTATTTTAAATGTTTGCCAAATACGCAAATAAATTTAAAAAAAATGCTTATAAGCACCATGAGCTTAGCAAAACACCACCTAACAGTTATTGTTGATGTGTAGGACTATGTCCTTTTAATATTGAATGTAAACTGCAGCTCTCAACTAGAATTCTGAAAAAAAAGAACTACTAATACCTAACATTCATAACACCTGCCTTTCTTACATAAAACAGTTGCACAAAAAAAAAAAAGAGAAAAAAAAGAAGAAGGAAAGATGAATCAGCCATATTCATTACTTACATTGCACCTACTAGCTACACATTTTTTTGCCCTCTGCTAATATGAGATTTTCAGCATTCTGATAACTCTCTTGTTAATAATACTCTATGCCACCTTCTCCCACAGCTTCAAGTTTCATTTTTTGGAGAGGGGATTACCCTCTTCTCATGCATTATCATCATTATAGTTATTGCTATCATTGCTGGACGTGGCAAGAGAAATTGACTCGTGCGCTCGCCCTGCTAACTATGGATTTCTGGCATGTAGTATCCAATATTTATGCTTTAGTCTCATCAGTGATCTCATTTCTGATACGCACATTTTGTTTTTCTCTTTCTTCCTATTTCAGTGTTGCTTAGTATAAGGTACGGGCTTTATGGTGATTGTCACATTGTTCTTGGACCTAGCTCATCGCGATTACTTAGGTTGAGTTCTCTGTTTGTGAAGCAAGTTGAAGTAAGAGATGATGGCAAGAAAGAAGTTTCCCTTTATGGGTTCTCAGAGAAGCCTGAATTGAGTGTGGAAGCCAAATGGAGCTCGTCGAAATTTGTGATTGTTGGATCTTACAGTCACAAGGTTAGCATGAAAAAAAGAAAAATCCTGTGCTTTGTCATTGTTTATTTAAAGGGTGTGCTCTCATTTCACTGATTCAATAAGTTAAGTTTGTATTCAGGGGTTTTCTCTGTGGCTGAACAAAGGTTCAAGAATCAGAATTAAATGGGAAGCTCAAAGCAGCATTTTGAATCAACTTGAAGTGTCTTTAATCAAAGGTATCAAGAACTTGGTATATGTTATGAAATTGGAAACTCGATGTACCAAGAAGTAAGTCATTTTTGTCTTCAACAGGGGAGCCACAACGCGAAACAATGCAGCCAACAAACTCTGCTAGACTTAATGTTTCAAAAGGAACAGCATATGGTAACAGCCTTAAATTGCATAATTATATGCTTTCTATTACTTAGGATGTTAATATGACTTATATTATGTACTTAGGATGATGAAAGAGAATACTTCATTAAAGTAGTGGTTGAAAAGAGAGCAAATATCAAATCAGAGTTAAATATGATGAATAGTTGAAAGCTATGAAAGTTGTATATAAGTAGAATGGTCGACTATTTTGGAACGTCCCAAAATGGAAAGAGTGTCACATAAGTTGGAACTAAGTGAGTAACAAATAAGAAAATAAGGCGTGCAACTTACAAACTCCTGGCTAGAGTAAATATTCTTCTTGCTTTCTTTTGTTGATTGTTACAGAATTCCTTACAATCTTGAATTAATTTAAAACAACATTGGTTAAAGGTAAAGAGGCTGAATACAGAATAGAGGAAAATGACAAGTACAACATTGGAATCATAAATCCAAATCCCAAAGGTGTCATACTGCTCATGAATATGAACATTTTTTCAACAAGGTACGACGTAAAAAAAGCAAAGAGCATGTGTTCAACCAAAAATGGACCTTGTCGTCTCAATCTGTCATGTCCGTCTCCTCAATATGTTGTTCTGGTGACGCCAGATACTGTAAGTCCAAACCTTTTCTTTATAAACATCAAGAATATCAGACATAGTTTAGTGAAATTCAGAAGCATAATGAATCAATGTGTCTACTGCAGCAGGACCTGTCTGGAACGTACGTTGAGATATCTTTCATCACCCGTTTTCTCACTTATCCTGGACTTTTAGGTAATCTCTATGGCAATTAAGTCTCAATATAATTACCATTATGTTATATTGAAAGTTAGAAAGATCAAGAATTCGATTAGTAGTAAAAATGTTGGCTTTAACTAATGTTGCAACAGGAGTAGCAGTCACAATCACTTTGCTTTATAATGAAATCTATTTGGTGGCCTGTCATGATGAGAGTTATGCAGAAGAAAGGCCAGTATCAAGAGAAGTAACCGACACCGCTCCAGTTTTCCACAGAAGGAAGTAAGATCAACATATGGAACATGTGAAGAAGAGGCAAATTCTGGCATATCAAGCTCTTCAGAGGATTTATATGATGACAGAATATGTGTCATCTGTTATGACAATTCAAGAAACTACTTTGTTCCTTGTGGTCATTGTGCAACTTGCCAAGAATGTGCTCAGAGGTTAAATTATTCTTCCCACAGAGTGTCCCAATTCCTTTTAAAAGAATTAAAGAAAGTTAATGAAGATTTTCATAAGAGTAGTTTCTTGCAGGATCATGAATGTTGAAAGTAAGTTGTGCCCAGTGTGCAGAAAGCCAATTCACAAAGTTAGAAAGCTTATCATTACTTAAATTGGAAAAATTAAGTTGTGAAGATGTGTAATCAGTATATGAATTTACTTATAGGCTAATAAATAAGCGAGCTTTTTACCCACAAATTCAAATACACAGGCGCAAAATGTTATCCTGCTTTATTGTTACTAAGCAATAGAAGCATGCCTATGCTGCTTCGACAGACCTTTTCACCTTCTCTTAGCTCTAGGCAGGAGCACTAATTGACACGGGGAAGGAGCAGGGAAAGCGCGTATTCATAGTGGAGAGAAAGATATCATTACTTCACCTCTTTGTTGAATTGCCAACTCGAACATAGTGGTCTCTGATCAAGTCATTTTTAATCCTAGACATTTTGCCAACTTCTAATTCATTTCAAGCTGACTAGCCTAACTTCATACCTTCAAATTTTAAACTTTAAAATACAATTTCAAACATTTGGATCTGAAGTTTGAAAGTTTAGACTAATGATTTTTTAATTTAATTCTGAAAGTTTGAATTTGATTCTAAAGCGACAAAATATTAAGGGCTCATTCAATATGAGGAATAAGAAATAAATAGTTTGGAATTAATTTTTTTTTTGTTAGTAACTCTTTAAGATCAGATGATTAAATGATATTTTGTTACATTCTACATATTCTTTTAGTTTAAGATCAAAAGATTCAAAAAACCTATCTATTTTCTTAAACTTTTGTGTCAAATCAAAATCAGAAAAATAAATTGAATTAAACAAAGTATAATTAAATTAGTAATTTCGGAGTTATTTATACTATAATTATTATCTTATCTATAATCACAATCAACGTGAATTTTTTTTGAAATAAATTAATAAAATGACACATTTGCCATTTTCAAAAGGTTTTTAAGAAGGATCTTAGTGACACGAAACATGACGCCCATAACATACAAGTTGAAAGTTCATGACTAAAGACCAAAATTTTATTAATTCCTATGACAAGAAAGGCATCTTAATTGACAAACTAAGATTGTACCTGGGCCACTGCAGACAAACATAATCATTAAAGGATTTTGCTTATTTATATATCATGTAAATTATTTTTATAATTAATATTGTAATAATTTAGCATACGTTATAACGAATGTTTACTTTATTATCATATTGACCTGATAGCTTAAAAAAAATTATACACCACCGGCGCAGAGAAATTAAATTCTATTAGGAGTCGTTTGGTAAGAAGATAACTAATGCAAGAATTAGTACATGTGGATTAGTAATGCAAGGATTATTACTACAAGAATTGAAATGTTGAAATTATTTTTTATTCAGTGTTTGGTTAATTATATTAAAAACTAGATATATAATGTATTATGTTTGGTTTAAAACTATACAAAAATCTTCTTTATAATTATACCCTTGAATTTTTATACAATTTTTATATAAAGAAATTTAGGAAAGAATTGAGGGGTAATCTATTACAATTATCACAGATAAGTGGCTCTCCTTGCAGTACAATGATGACAAGATTAAGTGATGACTAAGACCTTCTTTCACCAAATTTGCACTCATCTGCCTAACTTCTGCCTTGCCAGAATCTGAATTGCCTAAGAACCCATTGAAGAAGTGAATCCAGTGAGCAAAGTTGAGAAATTTCAGTTATTTATGTTACTGTGAAAAGTCTTTCTTTGATTGTATCTGCATCAACCATGGAAATTTCATACTACATCCTCATCTTCACTTTCCTTTACTTGCTCAAGAACCATATCTTAAGAAAATTCCAAAATCTCCCACCAAGTCCCTTTATCTCTTTGCCCATAATAGGACATCTATATCTATTCAAGAAACCACTTCATAAAACATTAGCCAAGATCTCAGAAAAACATGGTCCTTTGCTTTTCCTCCGATTTGGATCGCGTCCTGTCCTCCTTGTCTCTTCCCCTTCTCTTGCAGAGGAATGTTTCACCAAAAACGACCTTGTTTTCGCCAACCGTCCAAGGTTGCTTGCTGGAAAACATCTTGGTTACAATTATACCACCCTTGTTTGGGCTTCATATGGCCAACATTGGCGCAACCTAAGACGGATTTCTACTCTTGAAATCTTGTCCACTCTGAGAGTTCAATTGTTTGCTGATATCCGTAGACAGGAGGTTCGCGCTCTGCTCCAACGACTTGTAAGGGGAAAAACCAGCGGTGGAGATTCTAACACGAAAGTGGCGGATATGAAAGCGGCTTTCTTTGAGACGACACTGAACATCTTGATGATGATGATTGCTGGGAAGCAATACTATGGTGATTCTGGTGAGAAATTGGAGGAATCTAGGAGGTTTAAAGAGATTGTGACAGAAACTTTCCAATTGAGTGGCGCAACAAATGTAGGAGATTTTGTGCCACTTCTTAAATGGATGGGAGTAAATAAACTTGAGGATAAGGTGAAGTTATTGAAGGAGAAGAGGGATAAATTCATGCAAGATTTGATTGAAGAGCACAAGAAGAGCAGAAAGGGGTCTTCTGTTGAGCAAAAGAACAATACCATGATTGATGTTCTTCTATCACTCCAAGATTCAGAACCTGATTATTACACAGATGAAGTGATAAGGGGCATGGCAATAGTCATGTTAACAGCAGGGACTGATACTACAGCTAGCACAATGGAATGGGCATTATCACTTCTTCTAAACAATCCTGAGGCACTAAAGAAAGCTCAAAAGGAAATAGACACTCACATTGGAGAGTCATCAAGATTACTTGATGACTCAGACCTTTCTCAGCTCCCTTATCTCCACGGAATCATAAACGAAACTCTCCGAATGTTCCCAGCTGGTCCATTTCTTGTGCCACATGAGTCCTCAGGTGTGTGTGTCGTTGGAGGTTTTCGTGTACCCCGTGGTACAATGCTGCTAGTGAATTTGTGGGCAATACAAAATGATGCTAAGTTGTGGGAAGAGCCAAATGAGTTTAAGCCTGAAAGGTTTATTGATATCAAGGGGCAACGAGACGGGTTCAGGCTAATGCCATTTGGATATGGCAGGAGAGGATGTCCAGGTGAGAATTTGGCAATGCATGTGGCTGGTTTGGCATTAGGATCACTTATTCAGTGCTTTGAATGGGAGAGAATAAGCAAAGAGCTGGTTGACATGACTGAAGGCCCTGGACTCACTACGCCTAAGGCTATACCGTTGCTAGCAAAATGTAGGCCACGCCACAATGTTGTTAACCTTCTTGCCCAGTTGTAATCACATTTGTCCCCTGCTTTCTCTTTTCAGACAGAACTAATAAATGCAGAGAAACGACGTTACATTTGTATATTAACACTTATTACAGAAACATTAGCAAAGTAACAGCTAATCTCAAATAGCCCGCTAATTGTTCACAGTTTGCAGGGTATGATCAGTAATTATTGGAGAGGGCAAGCTTCCTGTTCTAGCATATCTCTTCTTTAGTTCCTAATACAATAACTGTTACGTCTCAATCCTAAACTTCTAGTCGAGTAACATCTAATTTATGTTGCGCCTTTTGTTTTAGTTTGTGCAATACCTGAATACAATTATCGCTAGATTTATGCATTGAAGTTGATCCTAATGTAATCAAACAAGAGCCAACTGCTACGGTGGCTATGACTCGCCATGTAATTTCTCCTCCTCTCCCTCAATTTCCTTTCTGCCACAGAAAGAACTGAAAGAGAAAGAGATAGACTGAGATCCAGGCATCGCCTAAGAGGAATGCTCTTTACCAAAGGATTATCTCCCTTCCTTGAATGAAGAAAGAACTCTTCTTTATATACGCAACTAGATGAATAGCCGCATTAAATAAATTATGAGGAAGGAAGCATCTCTTTTCTGGGAAGTTAGTCTTTTCATGAGAGTCTCGTGTCCCAAACTTTCTCCCCTCGAATGGGAAATCGGATTTTGGTCTGACAGATGGTGCAATGAGGGGCTGTTTAAGGATCAATTTCCTACCATTTACAGTTTGGTTTTAGATCAACAGTATCTGCTGGTGATTGTTTTATTGATGGAAGTTGTAAGTTCCATTTCAGAAGGGATTTTAATGATTGGGAGTTGGATGAAGTAGCTTTCATTTTGCAGAAAATGCAGATGTACAGATTGAGAGGAGGATACACAGATATGGCTTGCAAATAACTCGGGGAACTTTACTGTGAAATCAAAGTAGCATGTTTTAGGGATTGCTGCTTATGGAGAGGAGGATACACAGATATGTTTCAGTAATCTAGAACTTCTAGTTGCTAATAATTAGTAATCTAATTTATGTTACGCCTTTTGCTTTAGTTTGTGCAATACTTGAATACAAATATCGATCAAGTTATGCATTGAACTTGATCCTCATGTATGAGCATGCATCAGCATTCATCAAACAAGAGCTCGCTGCTATGGTGGTTATGACTCATCATTTACGTTATTCGATATGCATACCAGCTCAATGTTTGATCAGTCATAGAAGGTGGGGAAGAATATGTAAAAAGAAAAACAAATGTCTTAGTACCATCAAAGTTTTGATGACTGCATCAAATCAACATTGCTTTCAAATCTTTGGTGGCTGTAAAGTAGATTATGAAGTATGATTTATAAAGACACATATATAAAACACAGGAAGCTGGAGTAATCATCCAACAATCAAACGAGAAAATGAAGGCGCTTGACTTTCACAAGCAATCAGAATAACATCTAATATTTTGTAAAACAAGGATGGATTCCTTTTCCATTTATTATGCAACTCATGTAAAAATAATTCGCAGTTAGTTCAAAGCACAGTAGCTCTATTGTCCAGCTCAGCAAATCATTTTCTTAACAGGTTAACTTGGCCAGCCATAACTGATACAAGAAACCATTCAAAAAGATGGAAAACCAAAAGTGAATCAGATCATAGTCACCAAAATAAATAGTCTCACTGTCTTCCTGTCGTTGTATTGCTTTTGCTTTCATGGTTGGTACACTTCAACATGCACCTGTCATCATTATCATCTTAGCTCCACCTCCTTCGATCTTCTTCCTCATCCACTGGAGTATACCACGATGGTCTTCGCTTTGAGTTGCTCAATCTGTAGTTCAGAAGAATTTCTTCATTACTAATTGCTCTAGTTGCCACAAGAACAAGCGTCTTTAGAACAGGGACATCTGATCCATTATTGCCGGACTTCCAAGATTTGAACCAAAAGGTGCCAAACCTCTTCATGTTAGCTTCTTCACCATTTCCAAATGAAATATTTGGTATATAGGCTCTCGTGTGCTTCTCTGAGAGAGGAAAGTCATAAGGGCATACCATTACATTTGGGACCATGTCCTTTGCTGGGTGGTTGGCAAAGTGAGCAAAGGCTAGAGGGTTTCTCCTTTCCAGCACTTCATGGTGGCCTCCTAGACGTGTTCCATCCAATGGTTTACTGAGCATTTTCCAAATTCGCTCAGAACCCTTTCCGTCGGCTTGCATGTTGTGCTTAAGGTCAGGAAGAGACAACCCATCCCATATTTCACGAGATTCACCACCAGCACCCCAGGGCTGTGCATTTATCACAGTTCCATCATACCTTGTGATCAAATACGAATTTTGGGCGTCAACTCTTGGATATCCAGGAATATAGCGGTAGTATGCAGGGGAATAGATTACACCAGGATAGAATGCTAACACAGCACCAACATCAGCTTCACCATGTATGAACAAACCTTGCCCAGCATCCTCATGTGGAATTTGAGAAGATTTGACCTCGAGAGTATAGCCCATAAGATCCTTTAAACTCTGTGAAACCTCTGTGCGCTTCAATGGCTTGCTTTCAGGTATAGCTGTGCTGAAAGCAGAACAGTAATCAAAATCCAAGACGCAATGTGGTTTATTCAAGTCACCCACACTTGCAGAGAAAGAAAAACTTTTGTCCAAGACGACGAAAAATCTTGAATATAATCTATGTGAGGCCACCAAAAAGATATCGGAACCATGATCTTTTGTCATAGCCCGTTTTGCAAGGGTTTATTGTACACAATTTATGAGAACTGTCCCACAAATACTTATGGATCCACATTTCCAGGAGATACTTTTATGTCCGACCAAAATGTTTAGATGACAAAAGATTAAGCAAGTAATTTCCAGAAAGTCCTTAAAAGCATCATTAGCATTATATTTGTTTCATTTCTACTTACAGTAAGCTCAATACCTAACAACCAAACAACCAAAATAATGAAAGTATGATCAATCCAAAATGGTTAAGAAAGCAAAACCAATTACTCTAGTTGTTATATTTGAATTTTATAGCAATAACATGTGAAGAGTATAATGCTTGCTAGATTACCAAAATCTAAAAGAGAAAAAAATTGCAAAGTGAAAGAAATTAAATAGTTAGTACAAGGCGTATCTATTAACAAATGAGCATAACCAATACTCAGAAGGGCTATGCAGTTAGTTTTTACTTAAATAATAAGATGGCATTGGAAAAACTATAAAAGCTAACAAAGAAAACACCAGCATACATTTAAAATGTAAACGGGAACAACTGCTTCAATCTTTTAACAATTTTCGCCCAGCTCTGTTTGGTAAATCAACATCAGCATATAATAGGAATGTAAAAAGGTGAAATTCCTTCATTTTTTAGCAATTTACATACATGCAGCTGTGTTTGGTGAATCTAGTATGCTAAGAGGGTTGAGCTGAGAGTTAAATTTCACCCACCTAGTCTATTTGCAACTGATCTCCACGAATTTAACATCGATTTTTAGGCATTACATTCCATGAACCAGTCTAGACAGAATTACATTGAACCCGTTTTTTAGGTTTTATGGCTAGGAGTTGAATTTGTCTTCTAATCTGACATAACATAGCAAAAGCAGGCCAGCAAAGGGTTGCCGACATGTATGCTAAAGTTGGCCACTCGTGAAACTTCTAAACAAATTTTAGAAAAGCAACAAACTCAAAAAGTGCTTATGGAAATTCAGCTTAAAATTCTTACCGCTGTGGTCTTTTAATGGAGCAGCCCTACCAATAGCAAGACTGAGCCCACTGCGAGGAGGATAAGAATTATTTTCGGAAGATGATGTGTCCTGCTTGTCCTTGACTGTAAGATCAGGTTGTAATATGTGATCCATATACTTGCAAAAGTTTGTAATCTGGGAATGCACATTTTCTTGGACCTGCTTCTGTTGATCAGCTAAGGAGGCCTTGCCAGCCATGTCAATGATCTCCTCTGCATCAGCTTCAATGGCATCCTTCCCCAAACGATTGTAACTGAAAGGTGAAGTGTGCAAAGTAGAAACTGTAATTTGTGAAACTTAAAGCACAAAATTATATGCAATTATACCATCATAGGTTTCATAAAAGCAATTAATAACACGCAAGAGCCATAGAGGACTATAATTTAGTGCATCCACTTCTGGATTGGTAAATATTGCAACTAGTGTTGAAGCAACAGCTCACTAAAGAAGAAACAAAAAGCAAAATGGTGGAATAAGGATTGTTGGCTGATGACTCAAGCAAAACCCTAGTTCTTAAAAGAATTGAAAACAACAAAACATTCATCAATACTTCAACCTGTTCCATACATGTTTATCAGCACGGACGGAAGACCTTACTCAGGTCCAAAATAATTTAAACTTCATCATCAAACAAAATATGAGATAACCAGAAAAAATGTAAAATATCCCAGTGAAACCTCTTTCCGTTCACAAATAATAAGGCAAACTTTCATAACTTCATCCAGTTACAATAGAAACCCATTCATGTAACCCCTTGCCCTTTGCCTTTCACTTGTTAAAACAAATCTTAGAAGAGTGCATATTTATATTTTAAATGAAAAACTGAATAGCCTGTATAATTGCATTTACATGAAGGAGCCAGCCTGATTGGTCAAATTAATCATACAGAAAGCCGAAACAAACTGACGATCTTTTCGCTCTAAGAAAATGGCTTTACAAGGAAAAAAACAAATAATGCAGCCAAACAACTTGGCTCTGACAATTCTTGGTACAAGCATCAATGATAAAGCTGTGTTCTTGTAGTACATTTCAAAGAGTACAGATAAAACCCAGAGTTGATTGACTTATTTATAACTAAAATGCAATTAAGTTGTAGTTGTCTCACCAGTCTGTTTACAGGAAAACACCAGCATCTTAGCTAACAGCATTACTTTTCCCTTTTAGTATTGAAAACGATCCTTACCTAGTGTAAAGGAAGAGGCGGTTTACATCAGCTTCAAACTGAAGACTCCTTGGATCTTTAGCAAAAGTGGGACTTTTAGCAAGAACTTTGACGGCCTAAAAATCAAGTCAGGAAGCAAAATACTTCAATTTCAGGAGATTAAATACATCAATATTCAATACAATAATAAGTACACACCACATTTTATAATCACAAATACCAGAAGAAGTATTATATATATATCACAAAATTCACAGTTTTTTTAGTTGAAAGTAATCAAAGAAAAAACTTTTTGACTCTCCAATGACAAAGCAAAAAGGAAGGAAGAACCCGAACCCGAAAACCTTTTGGTGTCCATTAAAATTACATGTCCAAGTTTCAAGCTTACACCTTGGAACAGTAGTGCATCAAAAGTAGGAAAGAAGTTTCAGTTGAGCACTGTGAGAAAGAAAAATTACCTCT
>JACEIK010002542.1:155564-167696 GCA_018107945.1 Datura stramonium
CATTAAAAACCATTGCATTAATAATACTATAGTTTTTAATGCATCAGGTATACATAGCTTAATACCAAATAGAGCTTGCATTAGTTATACATTAGTTAAGTGTACCAAATGAAGTATTAATAATACACAAAACTATGTGCTTCCAGTATTTTTTCTATTGCACTCTACCAAACAATCACTAAGCGATACCGATAGACCCCCATAATTTATTGTGATTTTAATATAATTAAGACCAACATAAAACTTGTTGAAAATCTTAGAGAAAATATTTGATGAAAAAATTTATAGATAATTTTCTTGTTTGGGGCATAATTTTTTTTTTTTTGGTCAGTGTAATATACTTCCCCTATATTTATAACTTATGTCTTCTATCATGACTTGTGTCTTTGGAGGCACAAGGGCATGTTTTTGTTTTCATGTAATAAATTTTCTGCATTTATACTTTATACCTTTCTGCCATGACTTGTGTCTTTAAGGCATACTTTTATTTTATTTTTTCATGCAATAAACTCCTTGCATTTATAACTTATGATTTGTATCTTTGGATATAAACTCTTTTTTTTCATGAAATAAACTCATGTATTTATAACTTATGCCTTGAGGGATGACTTGTGTGTTTGGGACATGATTTCTTTTTTCTTCTTTTAATAAACTTTCTCTGGCATGATTGAACATTTGGACATAATTTTTTTTCATGCAATAAACTTTCTGGATTTATAACTTACGCCTTCTGCAATGACTTGTGCATTTGGGACATGCTTTTATTTTTTTCAATGCAATAAACTCCCCCTACATCTATAACTTATGCCTTCTGTCGTGGCTTGTGTCTTTGGTGCATGATTTTTTTTTTCATGCAATAAATTTTCTGCATTTATTATTTATGTCTTTTGTCATGACTCGTGCCTTTAGGACGTACTTTTATTTTATTTTTCATGCAATAAACTCCCTACATTTATAACTTATGACTTGTGCCTTTTGAGCATAATTTTATTTTTTTCATGCAATAAATTTCCTATATTTATAACTTATGCGTTGAGGCATGACTTGTATGTCTGGGACATGAAACTTTTTTTTTCAATAAACTTCCTTTGGCATGACTTGAACATTTGGGACATAATTCTTTTTTCATGCAATAAATTCCTTATATTTATAACTTATGCCTTATGTTATGACTTGTGCCTTTGAGACATAATTTTATTTTTTTTCCATCCAATAAACTTCTTGCATTTATAACTTATGTCTTATGCCACGATTTGTGTATTTGGGGCCTAATTTATAACTCTCCCTGAATTTATAACTTATGCCTTCTGGCATGACTTGTGTCTTTGGGGCATAATTTCTTTTTTTTTTCCTCATGTAATAAATTTCTTGCATTTATAATTTATGCCATGACTCGTGCCTTTGGGACATGATTTCAATTTTTTCTCCATCTATTAAATTTCTTGCATTTATAACTTATGCCTTCTGTCTTGACTTGTGCATTTGGGTGTAATTTTTTTTTTCATGCAATAAAATCTCCTTTTGTCATGACTTGTGCCTTTGAGTCATGATTTCATTTTTTTCCCCTTGCAATAAATTTCCTGCATTTATAACTTATGTCTTATACCACGACTTGTGCATTTGAGACATAATTTTATTTTTTTCACGGAATAAACTCCCCCTTCATCTATAACTTATGCCGTTTTTCATGACTTGTGCTTTTGGGGCATAATTTTTTTTTTTCACGCAGTAAACTCCCTGCATTTATAACTTATGCATTTTTCCATGACTTGTGTCTTTGGGGCATAATTTCATTTTTTTCCCCATGCAATAAGCTCCGTGCTCTTATAACTTATGTCTTATGCCATGACTTGTGTCTTTAGGGTATAATTTTATTTTCATGCAATAAATGTCTAAAAATGACTATGAACTGTATACGAATAATTTTAAAACTATAAGAATATTGCACAACTTATGTATGAAGGATAAAAATTATTAAACAGACGAACTGATAAACTAAATAATATAAAATACGCTGAAAAATACATAAATTTCACAACAAACAGACTCAAAAGAATCCGAGATGGTTTTCTTTCACACTACTACTTCTAATAATGGGAGTAAAATGAGCTACAGCTGATCAATAAATGAAATAAAAAACAGAGAACAAAGAAAGAAAAAAGGCGACAACAAATAAGGAGAGCACAAAAAATATAAACATTCATGAAAATAAACTAAATAAAGGTATTTTTACTCATAAAATTTAATTAAATATATTTCATGAGTAAATATTAAAATCATATATATAATAAGTAAAAATTAAAAATCAATCACTTTTAAGAGCAATCAGCGCAGACACTTAAAAAATTATAACTATATGGGCATCACTCCACTAGTATTTTTAGAAGTGAGGAAATTAAAAGGAATTAAAATAAGAAAAAATATAAACGAAAATAAAATTAGTGAACTATGTGTAATTTTCCTAATCTTTTGGGGGAAAAATCGCTTCATCAAGAATAAAAAAAGCCCTAAAAATCCCACCAAGACCCCCCTCTGTTTTGATCCTCCAAAACCCCCCAAAATCATACAAATCAAGAGGAAACAAAAGAAATTCTCAGTTGATTCAGAACTGAAAGAATGGGACTGAATTTTCTAACAAGCTTAGCTAAACGCACCACAATTCAGCATTCAAAGCGCTGTTTCTCTTCCAAGAATTCAATTTCCAGGATATGGACAGAGTCTAAATCTTGTAGCAATTTCAATACAACTGCAGTTCCTAAAACCCCTTCATTCTCATTTTTGTTTCTTCTTCGAAAATCGTATACATCTTCATCGTCTTCCTCTGCGAAAACCCAAGTTGGGTTTTTGGCATGGTATTTAGGAGCTCTAGAGTCTCGTCCAATTATCACGAAAAGTATTTCTTCTGCTATTATATATGCTGCTTCTGATGTAACTTCCCAGGTAATTTTCCATTTCGTTGTCTGATTTCAGTGGAAAATGCTTTATATTATGTTGTGATTTTCTGGACCATTTTTGTTCGATTGGATATCTAAGTAAAGCCGGTAGTATATGATTATGGAACGTGAAAGTCATGATATCAAGATAGCTTTTTTTTTTTCCCTTCTTGGTGATGATTTGTGTTGTAAGTTGAAGTAAATGTCTAAATGTTGATTGAAGCAGGTGTGATACATTAACAGATAGGTATATTCTTAAAGAATGACTTCCATTTTCCACCACACCAAGCACAACATATAGTGGGTTTTTTGCTTTGATTAGATAAACAAACTGGAAAGTTTGAATTTTTTTTTTGATGCAATGAAATTGATTAAACATGACTTGTGAGTTATGTGGTTTGCATTTGCCAGATGATTACGATGTCACCTTCAGATTCTTTAGATATAATTAGGACTCTGCGAATGGCTGGCTTTGGACTATTAATTTTAGGAACAGCACAACATCTTTGGTTTAACTTTGTGGCAAGCGTATTGCCGAAGCGGGATATCATTAGTACGTTGAAGAAGCTGTTGATGGGACAGCTTGCTTTTGGGCCTGTGATTAATTCTATTTTCTTCTCTTTCAATGCTGCTCTACAAGGTACTACATTAGGTTCTTCTCTCTTTCATTTGCTTTCTGCCTAGTTCTTGCTTTCTAGTACGGAAGCTGCTAATTCGTTTCTTAATTGTGCTATTTGTTACAAACGACACTAAAAGGCACATAATTTTACATCCTGAGAATGACTATGCATCCCATAAGAGAAATGTTGATTGGGAAGGATGAAAGAGGGGACTGAGATGTACTGAAGCTTAACCAAACAAATAAAATGAATAGCAGTGGAAGTGGAAATTAGACTATTTGACATATGCAAACCTTATAGAAAGAAACTAATCTTCGTTTTTTTTTTTTGATCAGTAAACTAATGTTTCGTATTGTGTAATCTTAGTTAACCATATACACAATATCAAATTGTTTGTGTGCACAAATGCTTCATACTTCTCTTTGCATAGATGATTCCCCTGCTCCCCCAATTTTTCCAGGCAGCACTTCATGCACGACATAGGCCTTTTTTACTCTCTCTCTTTTTTCTTTTCAAGATAGAAATCCTGGTCTTTGGTTCAAGCAATCACGAAGGACATATAACTCCTCTCACGTCATTCACTCTGGTATATATAGTAGCTCTTGTGATAGAAAATGTAGTCCCAGTGGAAAGCTGATTTTGATGTTGACAACAATTTAAAGGACTCTAATTTTATCATCTACCTTGCTATATACATGTACACACAAAAACTAGAATTAGGTAAGTACATAATCTAAAGTGTATCTTTTTTGATAAGTAAAAGGAAGAAATACTCTTTAGGTTATGTGCTTATACATTCTAACCTTTATATACACATGTATATAGGATATTTTACGATGATAAGATACTTTGTATCTTGATAGGAAGCATTACTTGGTACTTGTACTGGTGGGAGAATGCAAATACCCGGTGAAATAATCGAGTGCCCGCAAGCTGGGGGTGGGGTCTTGGAGAAGATTGAGAGGGCCTAGAGACTATTATCATGGGGAGTTGGTGGACAGGAAGTTGAAGCATGACTGCAAGAGAGCTCTGTGGCAGGAAGGGAGTTGCAAAGGGTTGGGGCTAGGGGACTGAGGTCATGGTGGTTGCTTAGGAAAATCATTCATTCTGTATTACTTGCCATTGAGTTACTAATTGGCTGGATATTCAGCTGTTGTCCATTCAATATGAGTCGACACGAATTTTTCAATCATCAGATTTGATCTCTTGAGGAACTTAAGAAAATAAATTATTATGACCTAAAACTTGATTGGCAGTTGGCACAGCGGGTAAGTTAGAATCTAGTTGCGATTTCTTTTCTGTGATTGCTTATTGTTGGATTGTCTTTCTACCAGACTTCAGGAAACAGGGCTTTTAGGAGCTGATGCTTGTAAAATACTTGAAATGATCTTCTTAATTACAGCCTACCCTCCCAGACCCCACTTATGCGATTACACTGGGTATGTTGTTGATCTTCTTAATTACATGCAATATTTTTCTATCAAGATGTTTAAGTTGGTGGGACTGGTTGAATGACATGGGTGAAAATTTACCACATTCAATGGTTGAGGTTCTGAATATTACATTAAGGGATCTGTTTCTTCTTAGCTTTTCACTCTTGTGAGTCTCTGCCAATATTGCCACTATAATTGCCAGTATAAATGTTAATACAATTGAAGAGTTTCACGACTATGCAATCTTTATCTAGGGAACTTGTTATTTCTCCTCATAGAGTTAGAAGTTCTCTCTAGTAAATCTGCTTGAGTGATCTAGTATTATTTGTCAGCTTGGTGAAATCTGATGATAGCCATTGCCTTTTGATTTACTGTCTCATTGGTTCAACATGATTTAATACTTTGACTCTTTCTTATCGTCACATTCAGGGGAGAATGGAGAGGAAATCGTTGCAAGGTTGAAGCGTGACCTGCTCCCAACAATGATGAATGGCCTAATGTACTGGCCGTTGTGTGATTTCTTGACATATAAAGTAATCCCTGTCCATTTGCAGGTAATATGTTACACTTGTCATTTTTTTAAGGACAGATAGTGCATTATGAAATTTATGTTGCTCGGACTCTCCAAGTTGCCACCGCACCTCGGTCAGATCCTCCAGAAATGACTACTTTTGAAGGATCCAACATGCACTCGGTGACGGTTTTGAAGAGTTCAAGCAACATATAATTATGAGATGATCCACAACTTCTAGGGTCTGACTACAAGCCCTTACAGGAAACATCTACTGCTCTAGTTTTCATCAATCTCAAATTTATTTAAGTTGTTCAATTCGACTCCAATTATTCCGAACCTGGCCTTTAAACACTCACAAGGTCAATGTTTTTGGTAATGCTCTTTGACAGCCATTGGCCAATAGTGCATTCGCTTATGCTTGGACGATATACTTGACGTATGTGGCCAGTTCAAAGAAAGCTGTTGCTGTTTAGTATGTAACTCAAAAGCACTCAAGGATGGATAGATTTTAGATAAAATCATTGCTGATCGACCCTGCACATGTTGAGGAGATCAACAATGATCACAGGATGGTGTAGAATAATAGGTCAAAGCCCTTGACTCAAGGCTCACAATTTGATTCATTCTTCCATTTATTTTCCTTATTTTAAAAATTTGCACTGTATCGATGAATAAAAGGCGTTGAGCACATGCCACGTCTGGTACCGTTACAATGTTGTACTTTTCGTGGTATTTGCATTACATAATAGTATTATTTTGCATAGCTTTATCAACTTTTGTAATTCTGTAGAGAAACATTATGCTTCTTCTATTCAGGTTGTGTGTAGTTATGGACTCAGCAGCTTGTTCGACTGTTGATATCTAAGTATTCATTTTGCCCCCGATCTACTAGCCATGTTAACCCGAGTTTAGTGCACCAGACTCTCTTTTTCTTCTTTTTTATTCTCTCTCTTTTCAGCCATGCTAACTTGACATAGTTGTCTATTTGTTTTCTAATTTCACATGTCAGGAGAAGCATGTGACCAAATTTTACCATGAATTCAATAAAAGCTATACCTCACTTAGCCTCTTGAAGGTAGTATCTAATCTCTATTTCTCATCATCCCTTAGCCTCTTGAAGGTAGTATCTAATCTCTATTTCTCATCATCCCCTTTCCCCCTTGTCATTCCCAACATTGAGTTTTAGTTTTTTAACAGCAACTCTCCACAATCTCACACAACTCGATTTTATTTAAACTCCTCTCGTTTTAGTATTATAAATTATTAGTTTCTTTTAAAATTAGAATTCCTCTTTTTGCAATTTCCAGTGACATATGTGTCTTTGACAAGATTAGAAGATTCTTAGCCAGCATTGGCCTTAAATCAGACGTACTAACATGATTAAAAGTTAATCTCGATTAATTGATATCGCCTACGTGTAGAGCTGGATAGAACATTTTTACATGAGTTAAATGAATCACATATTTTCGATACGAAACACTATATATATATGTATATGAAAATTTACTAAAGCTTGCCCTAGACTAAAAATAAATCTCCACTTTTACTTATCCAATTTAAATAATCAAGAGATTATTATCTTTCAATGTATTTTTCAAAAAATTAAATTTATTATATTTAAATATAATATAATAAAATTATTATTTTATTTATTACTTCTTTAACGGGTTAGTCAAGTATGGGTTAGTCAAGTTAATACAGGCCAACGAAGATGGACGGTGAGAAATAGTTTTTGTTTTTCTCTCTTTATCCCGAACAAATGTTTACAACTACAAGAAGCCAAAAAAGCTCTCTTTTGCGGTGATTTGAAAAAAAGACCAATGTTCAAGACTGCAAAGGCTCGTTTTCCCCCATGTTAAGCATTCAATTCGCTTCATTCCCCACTGGTGTCTCTCTTCAACTCAAAAAAACAAAAATACTTGCAACAAAGGTGCAATAACTCCTCTCATTTACTCTCTCTATACACATTGCACTGTACTCCTTCATCTCCTCCATGACTCATCCTTACAAAATCATTTCTTTATTCTAATACATATACTCCCCACATGGGCTAGAATCAGTTCTTCTTCTTATTCTACTCATCCATAGGCAACTTTTTGAAGAAACATTTCAAATGGGTTGAGTTTTATTCAAGAATTTCTCTTTTCTTGAAAAGGGTGTGAAAAAACCTTTTAAAAAATTCAATCTTTTTGCGTTTTGTTAGTTGTACTTGTTCTTGCAGTATGAAGGTTTTTGGGTTCTCTGTTCTGTTCTTGGTGATGGGGATTACAGCTTTTGTGTCCTATATTTGCATCAGCACTGGATGTACCTCTTCAGTTCCTGGTAAAAAGATTTTACTTTCGCCTTAGGACCCTGCTTATTGTTCTGGGGTATTAATTTTTTCATATTTGAGTTCAATTTCTTATTGTATGCTTTCTGAATACCTGATGCGGCACTATATCAAGTTTATTGAAGAGATTTCACATTCTTGATCCATAAACTAGCTAGCTCATGCCTGTGCCAATCGGAGGCGGAACTAGAATTTTGAGTTTATGGGTTCCCGATTCTAGAAAACACAACTTAATGAGTTCTTGATAAATTATTTATACATATTAGGTGAATTTTTAAACTCAAATATAGGTTTGAGCCAAAGTTACTTGTTCTGTTGAATCCGCAAGCGAAGCTGTAGCTCTGCTCCTCGCGCCTATTGGCGTAGTTTGTTCTTTTTGGAGTTACTAGTAGCTTTCGAAAATGTTATGTAAGTTTGTTTTAGTTCTTGTTGTGTTGTGTAATTGTAAAAAATGGAAACATGAAAGGGCTAGTATTACTTAGAAAACCCCTTAAAGAGAAATTAGTGAGTATTTGAAAGAATGGGTCGGTATAGAGCTGAACTTATATAGATGTTTCATATGACCCACCCTAACAAGTTTGGGATTGAGGAATAGTTGATTGATTGACTTGTCCGAGAATTTTATTAATATAGAAGGTTTTTTTCCTTCAAATGGATGGATTTCGAAATACTTTCACTAGTAATTAATATTTTGACCTTTCTCTTCATTTTCCCTACCTTTGGGATATAAGCAAACTTTCCCTCTTTTTCATAATATTTTGTATAATTGTATCATCTGCAATAATCTCTTATATAGCTTTGATTGTTCACCTTGGCACCACTACTCATCCATGCGAGTTAATCTTCTTGGTTTCTCTCCATAAAACACTATTTCACTCACCAACTACTTATTGGACTTCTTTGCGTTGGCGGTTTTAAATTCCTCATCTTTCTCATTCGCTCTAATCTTTGACAAATGGATTTGAGTGTAAATGCCTTCTCTTTTCATAAGTCTTGTTATATATATGATGCACATAAAAAACAAACATATTTAACCTAGGAATTGTTGGTTGAATGATCGGCTGATATCCTTCTTACTTTCTTAGTCAGTTTTCCGTTTTATAGGTAAGATCAAGTGAGTATAATGAAACAAAATATTATCTACCTGTATGTAGAACTCCACAAAAGTGATTGGTACTTTGATGATATTTGGTCCTCTCCAGACACTTAAAATCTCAGGATCCTGGTTGGAAAATATACTGCTAGAAGTGACTTTTGTAAAATGATTTGCTCTTGCATGTAGAGTTATTTAAGTTTTGTGTATATTGCATATCTTTTTTAGAATGTGTGCAGAAATTTTACTGTTTGATAAGGAAAAGAAGGTCTAGGAGCACTGGAGTGCTTAATCTCAATAAGGAATGTATGTTATAAAATTGTAAACTAAATTTTAAAAAATTCTGTCATACATTTGTTTGACTACAATCTATCCATCATAGCCTCGTCAAATTATGAATGCCTCGTCATGTTCTCTTTGAGTTATTCCAAATCTATTTAGTATATCTCCTACCGTGAAAGGGACTCTATAGATGTAAATGTCAGTAGAGTTGATAATGACTTGAAGAAAACCTATAGGCACTAACCAACTCTTTACAATTTGTTGGTATTTTGATACGATCGACTGTGTTAAATTGAACAACTATGAATGTTCCTAGATGACTATATGATTTACAGCAGAAAGATTACGAGTTCGTCTGATTTGTTTAAAGTTATTATATGGGATTTTTAATGCTCAAAAGATTCAGTTGAACGAGGATCAAATTTGATATCAGTGGACGCAGTAAACTAACAGTGAGAAGTGAAGCCTGGTATTTAATTCTTCTTGTATTTCATGCTTCTATACAATAAAATGCATCTTACTGTTTTTGAGCTACTTAAGTTATTGATCGAAGTTGTTTCTTGGGTGGTTCTTAAATGTCATCCGAGGATTATTAACGAAGTAAATGTCAGTCCCTTTTGTGCTCAGCTTCCTTTTTGTGGTAAATTCATTTCAGTTTGTTAATATGCACTCTGCTGCTGTTAGAGAATTAAGCAGATAGTTATATGAACACAAGGGTATTGATTTAGCCTTCTCATAAACGAACCGCAGGAATGGCCTTCAAATGGAAAAATAACAATATGAAAATGACCATAAGGAGCAGAAAGCTGCAGGTACTTTTACTTTTTGTGGATCCGGTCAGTTTCATTGCAACGTAGCGTAAGGTAGATGAAACAGCTTCAGAAATGGTGTTATACGTCTTAACTATTCCTGTCGTGTTTGATATTTCACTAAAAGGATTCAACTTATATCCACTAAATAGTGTAATCTGTCAGTATATAGAAGTTAAACTCGTCTTTTCTCCACTATTTCCCATCCTCAGGGCAAAGGCTACGGTCCAAGCACTAATGAGGGTGATTCAAGAAACTTAAATCTGGAAGATTATCGTCCCATAGATCCAGCTCCTAGCTCGAAAGCTTCTATAAGAGCAGGACCTATTGAGCATGGTACTCCTCTTATGCCTTATATTCCCAAGCCTTCACCTCCTCCTATTAGCACCGATGATGGGCTCTCATAAGCGTCTTTAGTTCACTTCCACTGCTTTTCGAAAAGTCGGGCAAATGTAGTAACTTCAGAAAAGCCATGTCTCGAATAATTTTGTGTTTTTCCTGTAAAAATTTTGTCGAAACACTCTGTATTACCATGGCATGTAACTTATAGTACGCCTCTAGGCGATACTTTCACAAGTAATCAGTTATTTATGTTGTTGAATTACATAACTGATAATTCTTCCCTAGATGTTGCAAGAGTAGGAGTTATTGTTAGGCTACTCAATTGCCCCTATTTAATCGCGCAGTTATATGTATTTGAAGGAGCTGCCTATTACAGTATGTTTTAGCACATAAAACATTACATTTCTTTTGTCTATCTTTTTGTTTTTCGCTTTTGTGAAACTTAAATAGATTTTTCTGAAGGCATAATATATAAGTAGTCATTCATACTTGCATGCCAGCTAAACACTCCCACTTTGAATATGCACATTTAGATACTTCAACTCGTCTCCACTGTGTCAGTTGAACACTCCAACTTACAAAATTTATGTGCCACATCAGCGTTGGGTCCACAAGACATATTGGGGACGAGTCGGAGTGTTCAACTGATATAGTGGAGACGAGTTGAAGTGTCTAGATGTGCATATTCAGAGTTGGATTGCTTACTTGCCTGAGGCCAAATTTGAGTGTCTGTTTAAGTATTATTTCTTTTCTGAACTTATCATTGATATTAAACTACTTTACATTGGGTTGATCACACCATCCATGAGTTTTTGGCATCAGGTAATTCTTCTCAATTACTTTACTATCACTTAATTATAGACTGTTGAGGTGAAAGTTAAGTATGAATTTTTCCCCATCTTTGCTGTGGGATAAGCCAGAGTTTCAGACTTAGACCCGAAACTGTAGTAATTATTTTAGATTTTCTTGATCAGTAGTTGTTAGCCTTGGCCACGGTAAGATTTGCTGTAGTGTAATCAGAAGGTCATTGATGTAAGCCGTGAAAATAATCTCTTATAGAAACCTAAGGTAAAATTGTGTACATTAGGTCTAATATAGTTTGAGCTTTCTGTAGACCTCGCACATGACAAATGCTTAGTGCATTAAACTGGTCAATCTAGTTCAAAAGATAGGGAGAAAAGAGAGCATAAATTGCAATTTAATTTGAAACTCCAAAAGAAAAAAGTTCAATGCACTAAAAGCTCTTGCTATGTGTGGGGTCTGAGAAAACATCAGACGTCACAGACTTGAAACTCAATAATTAATTAATAAATTAGTGGTAATATAGTTTGCATATTTAAAAGAAAAAATCTTAGTGGTAAGGGTAGGTGTGAAGATCATCAAAAACTTTGTGGGGGATATAAACACTTTATACTTTTTTTTTATTTACAGTTATATGATAGTCGGCATACATAAAGCGTAATATAAAAAATAAAAATAAAAATAATAACAACAAAATAAAATATTTTGATACACTAAACTTTCGCTATGCGCGGAGTTTGAGTAAGGATCAGACCATATGGATCTCTCATAATACTAGTTTCTTGACACGTATGATGCACGTGTTTCATTAGTGATTTTGTATATCATTTAAAACAATCACATGAAATTATTGAAACATATTTTGAATAATAAAAAATTAAATAAAACATAATAAAAATTAAATTAGTAAAGTATAAAAGTTTACATAAGATAATTTGAATATTATTAAATTTTGAATTGAGCCTAAATTTTAATA
>JACEIK010002542.1:170523-192631 GCA_018107945.1 Datura stramonium
ATTTTTAGTTTATGCACGCCTTTCATAAAATTACTTATTTCTAGAAAAAAATATATTTTTACTCACTTAACCCTAATAAATATCTTTAAAAAGATGTAACTCTTTAATATTTTTTTGATTTTGTAAAACTCTCTCTCCATTTAAATAAGAGTAAAATTAAAAAAAAAATATCATTTATATCTTTTTGATTACATAAAACACCACTTATTTTTTAAAATAAAATCAAAAAGCTAAACACCAATTATTTTGAAAAAGGAGTAAGTTAAAGAGTATTAAATACAAAGGTAAAGAATATCATCCAATGAGTTAGATTGTGACATCATAAATAGAGGATAAAAAAAAATGTGCCCGAAATCGTGGGTCTCATAAATTAGATTTTCTTTTTTTTTTTAAAAAAAAATTTAAGCCTAAAATAATGGGTATGTTGCAAGGTCAAATTTATTATGTTTTGTAAATTATTTTTATATTTATATATTTGATAATATGATGTCTTATTTATGTATTGTTAGTTTGTTTTTCTTTTGTTTTTTTTTTATAGGTAAAACGGATAAATATATCTCTTAACTTTGTAATTCAGAGTAGATATATTTCTTGTTAAAAAGATGATGCATATATATCTTTACTGTGCATATATACCCTCGTCGTATTTGTTAAAATGTTACCTCACTCATTTTTTTACTCAAAAGACTCAAACAAAAATAATTCAATTTCTCGTTTATTCAGATCCATTCCAAACTCATTTTATGATTTAATAGAAGAGAGATTGAGGCATTTTTCTCATTTGGGCCAGTAGGGTAAAAAAAATTGGTGAGGTAATTTTTTAAAGCCATATGACATGTTTAGAATTTTTTTAATTCAGTAAATATAGGTCAACTAAAAGGGTATGTTAGATGATGAGCGTATATATGCATCATTTGTTTAACAACAAAGGTATATATGCACCATTTTTTAACGAGAAATATATCTGCTCTAAATCGTAAAGTTGGGAGTTATATTTGCCCCTTTATTCTTTTTTTTTTTAATAAGGATAGGAAAAAAAAAATGAAATAAAAAATTACAAGGTGAAAAATCAAACTTCCATCATTAATTTTCCTTAGATTTATAACTAGGAAAGAAATTTGGACATCGAGCTAGTGTTTACCGTAAATTAAATTAAACTAATTTTAAGTATTACTAATTAAAAAGTGACAGAATTATGCAATGCATTTACAAACACGGTAAGCCTTTTTATAAAAAGAAAAATATAAAACATATTTACTATTAGCTTTGAGTCGACTATATGATTATCGTATTGGTAGGAAAAAAATAAAAATTTATTGATTTTGTAACTCCACAATTTCAAGGAGAAATTAATTAAAGGTTATGTAGCAGCGGAGTTTCTGCATTCTTATCGTTTACTTAAGGCCGATAATGACCGAAAGGGATTATCCACGGCTAATTAAAACATGCCATTTGAAGTACGCCCCCCGTTTCAATTATATATTTTTATCAAAATCTCATTTGTTTGGATCTTTTATTTATTTTTTTACGGCGATTGGCTGCTATTTTTATTATTTTTTTTACTAAAAAATATTAAATGACTATTTTCATACATATTTTGATTGAGTCGATGGAAAAAAAATAGTAGTGTTTTCATCGAAAAATCATGAAACTTTTCACTATTACAAATGATAATTTATTTTCATGAAGCTTTTCAGTATTACAAATGATAATTTATTTTCCACCATAAGTTTTTCGAGTGAGCTGGTTCGGTGGGAATAAATAGAAAAATTATATTTTTTAACATAAATTCTCATTAATTCACAAAGAAAAAAACTTTTATTTTTTGATAGTGTATATATATTTATAATTCGATGTTTAATATTTTATGTAACTGTTATAGACCTTTAAAAAAAATCTCAAAAACAAATGATAATTTATTTTCATGAAGCTTTCAGTATTACAAATGATAATTACGTCACCTATAAGTTTTTCGAGTGAGCTGGTTCGGGTGGGAATAAATAGAAAATCTATATTTTTAACATAAATTCTCACACCACAAAGAAAAACTTTTATTTTTGTGTGTATATATATTTATAATTCCGATGTTTACTATTTTATGTAACTGTTATAGACCTTTAAAAAAAATCTCAAAAAAGAAACATTTTGAATTTATTATGCCATGAAAGATAATAAAATTATTTAATTTTAAAATCTTAAATTATATTTATATTTAATTAGATTTCAAACTACTACATACAATATTTATAAGGTGGAAGGTGTGGAAAAATTACAGAATACTAAGAGTTCCCCCATTTCAACTTAGTTTTTCTTGTTCCATTAGCAGGAATGTTTATCCTTTTGAAACTTATAAAATTTTATTAATGTTATATCTCTAATACTTTTTGTCCCAATTATATATATATTTTTTGTTCTTCGAGATGTAGTTTTTTAATTTTGATCGTGCATATGGATATAAAATATTTTGATTTTTCAAAATAAAATGTACATATTTTAAAACTCCGTAAAAGAGTATTATAAATTACAGTAATTAATAATTAAGAAATTAAAATACATAATGGAAGAAATTGTGATTAAAAAATAACCTATTTGATTTTCGAAATTCAAATACCGCTACATAATTTGATGACAAGAGTGAGACACATTTTTTTATCTATTTTTGGTTATTGTAATATAATTAATTTATTGGGATGATTGGGTTACGTACTAATAATTGAATAGAATGCTAAATGACAACCTGACAAGATGATGATAAATGATAATTATTAACGTATTGGATGTTGAATGATGAAATATTTGGCAATATATAACGCGATCAATACTTTACGATTATTATTATTAGTACAACTCATAAAATAAAATTAAAAATTATTTGAAAAAAAAGAAAAAACATAAAAAAAATAAAAAATATCTTTAAAAATATTTTTAATTTTTGTATTTTTAATTTTTTAATTAAAATTCATAACTTTAGAAAAGACTAACTTATAACTTTTTGACATATAAATGCAGTATTCAAACAGGATCTCAGGTAAGCAGTAAGCTAACTAGTACAACTAGAGTTGAGAAGTAAGAGAAACTAAAACAACTCCAATTTCTACATCACAGAGATATTAGCACAGCAGAAGTGTCATGCATATGCTTTTATTTCATACATTTTTTTTTTATTAAATAGATTACAGATAACATATGGTATCATTCATATGCTTTTGTTTCATACATTTTTATTAATAGATTACAACAGATCATCATCATTGACTTTCAATACTAAAGAAACTGTGTTGGGCTCAATACTCTCTCCTTCACAGACAAACTTGCCGTCTAGACCTGAATAGTAATAGCCCTGATAGCCCGTGCAGCAAGTAGTGCATCCAGTAGGATAAATTATGGTCTTTCCACTTGAATTGGGACATCTTGAATAAGCAATTCGCGGATCACAATTCAAAGTACAAGCTTTTGGGTTCTTGGGATCGGACTCTCCTTCACAAATAAAAGTCTACCAGCACTGTAATAGCTACAACCCTTAAAGCCCAAGTGCAACAGTTGGTGCATATGATTTGTTAATTTCTTCTGAACGTGGGCATATTCCAAACCCAAAATGACCACATTCTCTTGTACAAGCCTTGGCATCGGCATGCTCCAACGTGTTCACAAGTAGAAATATCCCTACAACAACAAATATAAGTATGAGCTGTTGCTCTTTTATAATTTAAATAGAAGAAAATAATTTTTTTTTAGATACCCGGCGTTTAATAATAACGACACCATGCTGGTAAAAACGTAATCTCTGCTAGTACCATTCAAAATTCATTTCTACCAGTAAAGTGCTCGATACGATTAATTAAGAAAAGCTACAACACTGCATATGATCGATCTGTATGTATCAAAGATTTAAAATTACAAATAATAAATAAATAAATAAATAAATAATATGAGAAAGGAAATTAATCTTACCAAGAACAAGTAGGCGAGCAAGGAAACTAACTTTGTGAACAGTCATTATGGATGCTTAATGATTAATTACTTTGTTTTCTTTCTTTCTTTTTTTGGTTGAGGACTGAGGAGGTCTATCCTTCTCCACCAATTTATAGCAAACGAGCCTACTCCTTCTGTTTAATTTATTTATTCCGATTTATTTGATATGAAATTTTAAAAATAAATAGTTTTTTAATATTTTTATTTGTTAGTTTTTTATTTAATAATATTTAATATTTGATTTTTGAAAATTAAAAATTAAAAAAAATTAAATGTTTCAAAATTTATAAATTAAAATTAATAATAAGATAAATAAATTTAAACGAGAGGAGTAATTTAATTGGCACGTGTTAGTTACAGGATAATCTCTTGTCCTGATATCCATTGTTGTCCTTCAACTAGCTAGAGACCTGCCATAGATCCTAGGCCAATTACACAAAAAAAGATATTTTAAATTTTTGTATGAGCTATTGATTTTGCAACTTTTGAAAAGTAAATTACATACATTTTTTCTTCATTACGTAAAAATACGTCGAATCACAATTTTGGTAAATCAAAATGTTAGAGTATAATATTTTAATATTAAATGATTTTTTTATGTTAGTAGTTTTAAATAAATCGATAAGAAAGTGATTATTATTTTTGTGTAACCTTATGTAATCACTGATGACATATCTCCATCGATGTATCATCTATAACTAATTCATTTTATAATATTATTAACCAACTATCTTGTTATTTGACATCTAGGAGGAATTCTTATACCCATATATAAAGAGAGTGTAATTTTTTTTTCATAAATTATGATATGAGAATTATTGTATTGTGTTTGAAAATTATTGTAGTGTGTAGTTTGGTGAGAGCAGTGAAAGAGAAAGTTAGAGTAAAATATTTTAAGTGTCCAACTTATTTACTATACAAAAGAGTACTTAATTTAATATCAATGGGCTGTTTCATGGCTGAATGCTTGACTCTTCCGACCAGTCAAGACGTTTTTTAACCCGACATCACTG
The DNA here is from genome assembly GCA_018107945.1 of Datura stramonium. Classification (NCBI taxonomy): domain Eukaryota; kingdom Viridiplantae; phylum Streptophyta; class Magnoliopsida; order Solanales; family Solanaceae; genus Datura; species Datura stramonium. The sequence goes on from JACEIK010002542.1 coordinate 175,509, forward strand.
ATTTGCCAGATCCTGGTTAAACAAATTGGCATTTTATACTACTAGATCGAATAAAATTATAATGCAAACAAATCTAAATCTCCTAAAAATAAAAGCAAATTAAAAATATGAAATTAAAAAAAGCAAGAAATTTAAAATTCAGAAATTTGAAAATTAAAATTTTAATTTATAATATATTCACGACATAAAAATAATCTTTAGAAAATATTTAAATTCTCCGTGAAAGAAAGACCGTTTAAATCTTTTGAATAGTATACCCATGTTTCTCTTAATTAGTCTGGCTAAAGAAAAAGTGAAATATTTATTTATTTAAAAGAATTTAACTTTTAAATTATATATTTTACATTTAATGAAATAATTTTAATATATCACAGGATTTTTTATGACACGTCTTTATATAAAAGTGTCAAACGTGTTTTACCTGGTGGTCCTACAATCGTAAATACCAATAATTTAATGACTACTAGAAGGCTTAATATATAATCAATTTCTTACCTTCATAGAATATTTTATTTAGATTTTTAAATTGCTCATATTTTAATTTATTAAATATTGTATTTTAATTAAATATTTTTTTGTTTATATTTTAAAATTTTATGTGTATTATCATTAATTTATTAGGTAATTAAGTTTAAACATATAAAAATATTTTTTTTAATTATATGTCATCTCAATAAGTTGTAAAATCTTTAGATATTATCTACTTAAGGTTGATACGTATAACTAACGGAGAGTCAATTTATTTGGCGAGGTTCGAATTTCGAGTCAAATGAGTTTTTTTATCATAAATTTTTTTATTTATTTTGTTATTTTAATTTCTCTAATTAATGGGTTTTTTTTTTTTGTTAATTTATGTATTTTTATTTTAAAATTTTTAGGAATTCTATGTCCAAATTCACTATTAAAATTTAAAATATTTAACTCTCGGAATCTGATACATAAATAGAGAGGAATTTGTCGAAGTTGAAATTGAAACTGAAGAAAAAATTCTGGCCTTGGGTACGATGCGTCCCACATCACTAATATACATACCTATACACTGAGTGTATATATTATGTATATTTCGATTAAACCAGTTGACTGAAGAATATACATCCGTAACTCTTTAGCAATGAACGTCGGGAGAAGTTCACAAATGGCCCTGAAAGGGCCGGTCTTGATTTTCTGATCTTGCTTGATAATTTTTAAAAAAAATAATCTTCTCTTTAGAAAAATCACTAGACAAAATTTTATTGCTCATCGAGCATAAGTTACTGATAAATTAGCTTTGTCTATAGGACAAAAGTTTAGGATATTTCAAGAAAGTGAAATTAACTGCTCAATTAATCATAAGTTCTGCCTTATAAGCAACAGCTAGAACTTATGTCCATCAAGCATAAATTCTAATTTTAATATATTTCGAGACAGTAAACCTGCTCAATTGACCACAAAGTTGCTTCACTATATTTCAGAAACGATTTGAACCTGCAGATTGGACTTTATCTTCTTGCCACCACTCTGATTCACAGCTTTGAAATCACCCAAATAAGTTAAAGGTATTACACAGGTAAAGAATATAACTAAATCAGTGAGATGGATTAAATCAACTGATTTGTCATAGCAGAAAAGGAAAAACACCACATGAACCATACTCGAATTTTGAATCAATATCTCCAGAAGCAAGGAATATGCATTGCATGTTTCAACAAGAACAACAAAAGGTCTTAAATTCACTTCTCATTGAAGTGCTTATTTATCTAGAAAATTGAAACAAAAGCGGTGATTACACCACTTCAACACAAACACTTAGCATTCTTTCAGCAGCAAGTCTTAAAACACAACACTTTCTTTTATTCGGCCAATTAAAGGTCTAAAGGATGGCCGGCCTATTGATAAGGCGAACCACTAACAAAGGAAAATGGTAGTAACTGAAGAAACAGAAATTAGTTAACTCCCCCACCCTGCTTATTGTCCATTGCAAATCCATCAAAGATAAACTCAGCTTCAGGAAATGAATTAATCAGAGGTGGTAGCATGAGTGGTTCTGGAATTCCTAGGAGACTGCTGATCGAACCCTACATAAATATTATTAAAAAATTAGGATGAAGATAACCAAACCACCAAATTAACCTAGACAATTCGCTATTGTTAATATTGGAACGAAGGTTTGCAAGGTAGGTTCACTTACTGGAATGTTATCAGGCTGAAACATTTGATAAGCAGGGTGAAATTCATTTCCTTGGCCACCAATTGCCTCCTCTTCTACCTGAAATTGGTACTGTATCTAGTGCTAATTTAGTACTTTAAATTGTAAAGATAACAAACAAACGTTCCAAAATTCATGGCAAGACTCAAATACATGGATCAAAAATATGTAATTATCCATGTGAAATTGTGAAATTGAACATTGACTCCTCATTTAGATCGATATAAAATTTACATATTTTAAGACTCAAAAAAAGTAATACTCCATATAATCAAGAATGCAATATCTTTAGGATTCAAAATAGGGGAAAAGATCGGTTTGACTCTCTAAGTAGTAACAATGTCATATTAAATATGTAGAAAAAGTACAAGTACGACTTAATAAAGTTTAAATCGCCCCATAGTTATTTTTTTTAAGATAAAAACAACAAACAAATTAGCTTGGATAAATAGCACTCACCGGAATGTTATTAGGTTGAATCATTTGATAAGCTGGGTGAAATTCATTTCCTTGGTCATCATTTGGCTCCCCTTGCACCTGAAATTGGCACAGCAGCTAGTGCTATTTTAGTACTTTAAAAAGTAAGATAACTAACAAACATTCCAAAATTCATGGCAGGATTCAAATACCCCGATCAAAATATGTGATTACAAGTGTGAAGTTGAACACTGACTCTTCATTTAGATCGAAACAAAATTTACATATTTTGGGACTACAAAAAAGGTACCACTCCATAAAATTTAAATTACAATAGTTTAGGATTCAAAATAGGTAGACAGAAAAAGATCGGTTTGACTCTCTGAGTAGTAATCGTGTGACTTAAAATATATAGAAGTATTTTGCAGGAAGTACAACTTTATGAAGTTTAAATCACCTCATAGTTCTTTTAGCATAAACAACACCAACAATTTAGTCTGGATAAACGACACTCACGGGAATGTTATTAGGTTGAACCATTTGATAAGTTGGGTGAAATTTATTTCCTTGGCCATCATTTGGCTCCTCTTGCACCTGGCATTGTGGCTAGTTCGATTTTAGTACTTTCATCTGTAAGGTAACTAGCAAAGATTCCAAAATTCATGGCAAAATTTAAATGTCTAATTATCTGCGTGAAGTTGAACACCGACTCTTTCATTTATACAAAATGTACCACGCCATTAAATTTAAACTACAATAGTTTAGGATTCAAAATAGATGGACAGAAAAAGATAGGTTTGACTCTCTGCGTAGTAATCATGTAATATAAAATATATAGAGGAAGTATTTTGCAAGAAGTACAAGTACGACTCTATGAAGTTTAAATCACCTCATAGTCTTTTTTTTAGATAAACAAAAACAACAAATTATCTTGGATAAACAGCACTCACTGGAATGTTATTACGTTGAACAATCTGATAAGCTGGGTGAAATTCAACTTGACCCTCATTTGGCTCCTCTTGCACCTGAAATCGACACTGTAACTAGTGCTATTTCAGTACTTTAAACTGCAAGATAACTAACAGATGTTCCAAAATTCATGGCAGAATATGAAATACATGGATCAAAATATGTTATTATCTGCGTGAAGTTGAACACTGACTCTTCATTTAGATCGAAATCAAATTTACATATTCTGAGACTACAAAAAAGGTACTACCTCATAAAATTTAAATTACAATAGTTTAGGATTCAAAATAGATAAGACACAAAAAGATAGGTTTGGCTCTCTGAGTAGTAATCATGTCATATAAAATATATAGAGGAAGTATTTTGTAAGAAGTACAAGTACGACTTTATGAAGTTTAAATCACCTCATAGTTTTTAATTTTTAAAGATAAAAAATAAAAATAAAAAATTAGCTTGGATAAAACAGCACTCACTGGAATGTTATTAGGTTGAACCATTTGATAAGCTGGGTGAAATTCATTTCCTTGACCCTCATTTGGCTCCTCATTTGGCTCCTCTTGCACCTGAAATTGATACTGGGAAGCTAGTGCTATTTTAGTACTTTAAACTGCAAGATAACTAACAGATGTTCCAAAATTCATGGCAGAATATGATTACATGGATCTAAATATGTTATTATCTCCTTGAAGTTGAACACTGACTCTTCATTTAGATCGAAACCAAATTTACATATTCTGAGACTACAAAAAAGGTACTACCTCATAAAATTTAAATTACAATAGTTTAGGATTCAAAATAGATAAGGCACAAAAAGATGAGTAGTAATCATGTCATATAAAATATATAGAAGTAGTATTTTGCAGGAAGTGCAATAAGTATGACTTTATGAAGTTTAAATCCCACCTCAAAGTTTTTTATTTTTAAAGATAAAACAAAAACAACAAATTAGCTTGGATAAACAGCACTCACTGGAATGTTATTAGGTTGAACCATTTGATGCTTGGGTGAAATTCATTTCCTTGGACCCTCATTTCGGCTCCTCTTGCACCTGAAATTGATACTGTAGCTAGTGCTATTTTTAGTACTTTAAACTGCAAAAGATAACTAACAGATGTTCCAAAATTCATGGTAGAATATGAATACAGATCAAAATATGTTATTATCTGCTTAAAGTTAGAACACTGACTCCTTCTTCATTTAGATCGAAACCAAATTTACATAACAAAACAAAATAAATAAAAAAATTAAAAAAATTAAAAAAATTTAAATTACAATAGTTTAGGATTCAAAATAGATAAGGCACAAAAAGATGAGTAGTAATCATGTCATATAAAATATATAGAAGTAGTATTTTGCAGGAAGTGCAATAAGCATGACTTTATGAAGTTTAAATCACCTCAAAAGTTTTAGAGATTTTTAAAGATAAACAAAAAACAAATTAGCTTGGATAAAACAGCACTCACTTTGAATGTTATTAGGTTGAACCATTTGATAAGCTGGGTGAAATTCATTTCTTGGCCCTCATTTGGCTCCTCCTTGCACCCTGAAATTGATACTGTAGCTAGCGCTATTTTAGTACTTTAAACTGCAAGATAACCAACAGATGTCCAAAATCCATGGCAGAATATGAATACATGGATCAAAAATATGCTATTATCTGCTTGAAGTTGAACACTGACTCTTCATTTAGATCGAAACCAAATTTACATATTCTGAGACTACAAAAAAGGTACTACCTCATAAATTTAAAATTACAATAGTTTAGGATTCAAAATAGATAAGGCACAAAAAGATGAGTAGTAATCATGTCATATAAAATATATAGAAGTAGTATTTTGCAGGAAGTGCACAAGTATGACTTTATGAAGTTTAAATCACCTCAAAGTTTTTTATTTTTAAAGATAAACAAAAACAACAAATTAGCTTGATAAAACAGCACTACTGAATGTTATTAGGTTGAACCATTTGATAAGCTGGGTGAAATTCATTTCCTTGGCCCTCATTTGGCTCCTCTTGCACCTGAAATTGATACTGTAGCTAGTGCTATTTTAGTACTTTAAACTGCAAGATAACTAACAGATGTTCCAAAATTCATGGCAGAATATGAATACATGGATCAAAATATGTTATTATCTGCTTGAAGTTGAACACTGACTCTTCATTTAGATCGAAACCAAATTTACATATTCTGAGACTAAGCAAAAAGGTACTACCTCATAAAATTTAAATGTTAATAGTTTAGGATTCAAAATAGATAAGGCACAAAAAGATGAGTAGTAATCATGTCATATAAAATATATAGAAGTAGTATTTTGCAGGAAGTGCACAAGTATGACTTTATGAAGTTTAAATCACTTCATGGTTTTTAGGATAAACAACACCAACAAATTAGCTTGGATAAATAGCACTCACCGGCATGTTATTAGGTTGAATCATTTGATAAACTGGGTGAAATTCACTTCCTTGGCCATCATTTGGCTCCTCCTGCACCTGAAATTGGCACAGTAGCTAGTGCTATTTTAGTACTTTAGACAATAAGATAACTAAAAAACTTTCCAAAATTCATCGCAGGATTCAAATACCCGGATCTGAATATGTGATTACGTGTGAAGTTGAACACTGACTCTTCATTTAGATTGAAATAAAATTTACATATTTTGAGACTACAAAAAAGGTACCACGCCATAAAATTTAAATTAAATTATAATAGTTTAGGATTCAAAATAGATAGACAGGAAAAGATCGGTTTGACTCTCTGATTAGATTTTTTAAAGATAAACAACAACAAATTAGCTTGGATAAATAGCACTCACCGGAATGTTATTAGGTTGGATCATTTGATAAGCTGGGTGAAATTCATTTCCCTGGCCATCATTTGGCTCCTCTTGCACCTGAAATTGGCAGTAGCTAGTACTATTTTAGTACTTTAAACAGTAAGATAACTAACAAATGTTCCAAAAGTCATGGCAGGATTCAAATACCCGGATCAAAATATAAAATTATCTATGTGAAGTTGAACACTGACTCTTCATTTAGATCGAAATAAAATTTACATATTTTGAGACTACAAAAAAGGTACCAGTCCATAACATTTAAATTAGAATAGTTTATGGTTCAAAATAGATAGACAAGAAAAGATCGGTTTGACTCTCTGATTAGTTTTTTTTAAAGATAAACAACAACAACAAATTAGCTTGGATAAATAGCACTCACCAGAATGTTATTAGGTTGAATCATTTGATAAGCTGGGTGAAATTCATTTCCTTGGACATCATTTGGCTCCCCTTGCACCTGAAATTGGCACAGCAGCTAGAGCTATTTTAGTACTTTAAAAAGTAAGATAACTAACAAACATTCCAAAATTCATGGCAGGATTCAAATACCCCAATCAAAATATGTGATTACAAGTGTGAAGTTGAGCACTGACTCTTCATTTAGATTGAAACAAAATTTACATATTTTGAGACTACAAAAAAGGTACCACTCCATAAAATTTAAATTACAATAGTTTAGGATTCAAAATAGGTAAACAGAAAATGATCAGTTTGACTCTCTGAGTAGTAATCGTGTGATTTAAAATATATAGAAGAAGTATTTTGCAGGAAGTACAACTTTATGAAGTTTAAATCACCTCATAGTTTATTTAGGATAAACAACACCAACAAATTAGCCTGGATAAACAGCACTCACTGGAATGTTATTAGGTTGAACCATTTGATAAGCTGGGTGAAATTCATTTCCTTGACTATCATTTGGCTCCTCTTGCACCTGAAATTGACACTGTAGCTGGTGCTATTTTAGTACTTTAAACTATAAGATAACTAACAAATGTTCCAGAATTCATGGAAGGATTCAGATACATGGATCAAAATAAGTAATTATGTGCATGAAGTTGAACACTGACTCTTCATCTAGATCGAAATAAAATTTACATATTTTGAGACTACAAATAGGTACTACTCCATAAAATTTAAAGGCTAAATAACTAGATAGGCCCTTGAACTTGACCTATTTTGTAAGATAGTGACTCAAACTTAGTTGGTGACCAGATAGACACTTGAACTTGGCTAAGTGTCTTTTAAACACCCGTGTATATAAGAGTGTGTTCTAATGTGTTAAATAGACTAATTATTAAATGACGTGTAATTTTAAAAAAATTATAACTAAAGACTGAAATGAATACACTAAGAATAAAGAAATACAATCCCTCACCCCACACCAGCCCAAGATCATTCCCTCCATTTCCCCATCCCCAGACTGTCTGCCCATTTCTCATACCAGAGACATCCTTCACTTCATAATTATGGACTCTTCTGTGTGTCTTAATATTTAGCCCTATTCCTGATTTAAATTTTTTTCTTCTGATTTTGGACTTCTGCATTAAACGAGTCATTCACCGACAGAATAATTTTTCGGATGCAAACCCAATTGCAAAAGATTGGATAAAAATTCTGTCATCGCCTTTTGCGATAAAATTTATATATGAAAAAGAGAATCATTGTTTTGTTTGATTTGTCTCTATGTTGGAAGAGTTGAAGGAATCTAGAATATGACTGAAAGTGGTGCGCTACAATCAGTGGAGATGATGGTGGAGACATAATGGAGATGGGATGAGTGATTTTTACATATTCTTTTACAGAGGAGAGGGCAGAAGGAAGGAGTTAAATGGTAATGGAATTTTCTACTAATTTAGACTGGAATAGCCATTTCTTCCGGTCATATGTACACGAGACGCAAGAAGATAAATGATAATGTTGGACGTTTCTAAAAATATTAAATAAGGATGAAATTAAGACACTCACGCGCTCTTGATTGATGGTAAAACACACAACTTTCCACGTTGGACATTTGTGTTTGAGAGACATGCTTCTGCCAAGTTCAAGTGTCTATCTAGTCACTTATTAAATTTGAGCATCTAACTTACAAAACATGCCAAGTTTAAGGGGCTACTAGGTATTTAGCCAAATTTAAATCACAATAGTTCAGATTCAAAGCAGGGAGACATTAGATCGGTTTAGACTCTCTGAGTAGTAATCATGTCATATAAGATATATAAATGAAGTATTTTGCAGAAGTACAAGTGCGACTTTTATGAAGTTTAAATCACCTAATAGTTTTTAAGGATAAACAACACCAATAAATTTGTCTGGATAAACAGCACTCACTGGAATGTTATTAGGTCGAACCATTTGATAAGCTGGGTGAAATTCATTTCCTTGGCCATCATTTGCCTCCTCTTGCACCTGAAATTGGCACTGTAGTTAGTGCTATTTTAGTACGTTAAACTGTAAGATAACTAACAAAACGTTCCAAAATTCATGCCAGGATTCAAATTACATGGATCAAAACATGTAAATATCTATGTGAATTAAACGTTGACTCTTCATTTAGATCGAAATAAAACTTATATATTTTGAGACTAGAAAGAAGGTACAACTCCATAAAATTTAAATTACAATAATTTTGCATTCAAAATAGGTAGACAGGAAAAGACCGGCATGACTCTCTTAGAAGTCGTGTCAACAACATATCCAGTGTAATTCCACAAGTAGGATTTGAGACTGAAAAATGTAAGATGTACGCAGATTTTGTGGTGTAGAGAGGTTATTTCCGACTAAGTTGCTCGGACTCGGATGTGAGTGTCCAATACAGATGTGGATCTAGAGGTCGGATTCTTTATGATTTAAACTTTAAGATTCGGGGTACGAATACAAGTGAGGGGATTCAATTAAAAATAATTCAAATATCTAAAAATAGAGTTATATATCTATTTATGAGGCATTATGTGGAAAATTTACAAGGTATTCCGAGGAGAAAATATTGATCAAGAGCAGAATCCCGGAAGGAGATCAAAGGAAAAGAACCGATAGATAAATTTGTATATACAAACTATTTCATTTTCTTCAATTTCACCTTAACTTTTTTTTTAATTATAGAAATCAAAGGTATTTGTCCATAATTTCTCCGTTGATTTTGGTCAAATACCTAAAATCGGTTGACCAAATTCGGTACGGATCCTACACCCATATCCACGTCATGTCAACACGAGTGCGGCATCGAAAGTGAAGGGTCCGAGCAACAAAGATTTCCGATAGACCCTCGGCTCAAAAGAAGTTCAATAATCGTGTCATATAAAATATATAAAGGAAGTATTTTGCAGGAAGTACAAGTATGACTTTATGAAGTTTAAATCGACTTATAGTTTTTTTAGGATGAACAACACCAACAAATTAGCCTAGATAAACTGCACGCTACTTTCAATTGTGATGAAGGTTAGGTAGTTTGCACATGTAGTGTTGAAAGTCATTATAACTCACTGGAATGTTATTAGGTTGAACCATTTGATAGACCGGGTGAAATTCATTGCCTTGTCCATAATTTGCTTCCCCTTCCACCTGAAATTGGTACTGCTGCTGCAACTAGTACTATTTTAGTACTTCAAACTATAAGATAATTAATAAACATTCCAAATTCATGAGAGGATTCAAATACAACAACAAAATACCCAGTGTAGTCTCATCAATTGGATTCTGGGGAGGGTAAAGTGTACGTAGACCTTAACCCTACCTCAAAGGTAGAGAGATTGTTTCTAATAGAAACTCGGCTCAAAAAAGTAAAAAAACAATCCAAAGTTGTCCAGAAAAAGAAGTAACAAAAGTACAAGAAACAACAGATAATTATAAATCAACAGATAGTAGCAGAACAAAAATTACAAAAAAAACAATATGATAATCGAGGTACAAGGAATCAACAGATAGTAACAAAAGTCGAAGGACACGAAACTACCAAAGCAATACTACGACTACTAATACGAACAAACAGCAAGACAACACACTACTACCTACTAACTTTCCACCCTAATTCGAGTCCTCCACACCCATCTAAGGTCATGTTCTCAGTAAGATGCAACTGTGCCATGTCCTGTCTAATCACTTCTCTCCACTCTCCAATACTTCTTCAGTCTATCTCTACCTCTCCTAAAGTCGTTCATAGTCAACCTCTCACATCTCTACACTGGGGCATCCGTGCATCTCCTTTTCACACGTATGAACAATTTCAGCCTAGCTTCCCGTATCTTGTCCTTCACTGGAGTCATTCTCACCTATCCTCATTTCTAATCCTATCTCTCCTAGTATGCCCACATATCCATCACAACATCTTCATTTTCGCAATTTTCATCTTCTGAACATGAGAGTTCTTGATTGGTCAACACTCTGCCTCATACAATATAATCAGTCTAACCACCCGTCTCTAAAACTTGTTTGTAAGTCCCGGTGGCACCTTCTCATCACAAGGGATCAAAATATGTATTACATGTGTAAAGTTGAATATTGACTCCTAAATTTAATTAAAACAAAATTTACATATTTTGAGACTATTTAAAAGATGCTACTCCATAATACTTAAACCACAGCATTTTAGGATACAAAAGAGGTAGACAGCAATAGATCTTATTGACTCTCTAAGTAGTAATAAAAATCATATAAAATATATAGAGGTAGGCAGGAAGTACAAGTACGACTGTAGTGCAACACCTAGGCGGTGTGTGAAGGCCCAGGTAGCAAGCTACCTTAGCGAGCCTTCCCCCTGAAAAAAATGTTAATAGCATGTGGACTAATGGCCCACGTATCAGATACAAAATTGATAAGAGCAGATAATGTAACTTATTGTTTTTTTAGGGTAAACAACACTACAAATTACCCAGGATAAACAATATGGTACTGTTATTTGGAATAAAGTTTACAGGGTATCTTACACATGTAGTGTTGAAAGTCACAATCACTCACTGGAATATTATGAGGCTGAACCATTTGATAAGCCATGTGAAATTTATTTCCTTGGACATCATTTGCCTCTTCCACCTGAAACTGGTATTGTAGCTAGTTCTATTTTAGTACTTTAAACCGTGAGATAATTAATAGATGCTCAAAAATTCGTGATGGGATTTGAATAGGAGGATCAGAATATTTAAGTATCAGTGTGAAGTTGAACATTGACTCTCAATTTTATCAAAATAAATTTACATATTCTGAGACTATGCAAATGGTACAGAATAGAATTCAAATTAAAATATTAGGATTCAAAATAGGTAGACAGGAAAATTTTGTTTCACTCTCTCAACAATTATAGCATCATATAAAACATAATAAAGTATTTGGATGGAAGTACAAGAAAACTTTATGAAGTTTAATTACCTCAAACTTTTCTTAGTATAAACAACACCAACAAATTAACCTAGATAAACAACACGCTACTGTTCTTTGGTTGGAGGTTTACAAGGTAGCTCAAACATGCAGTGTCAAAAGTCAGTATTACTCACTGGAATATTATTAGGCTGAATCATGTGATAAGCCGCATAAAATTCATTTCCTCGGCTCTCATTTGCCTCTTCCACCTGAAACTGGCGCTGTAACTAGTGCTATTTAGTAAACTGAAAGATAATTACACATTACAGGATTCAAATACAAGGTTAAAAATATGTAATTATCTGTTCGAAGTTGAACATTGACTCCTCAATTCCATCGAAATAAACTGTACATATTCTGAGACCGCGTATTTTAGGATTCAAAATATTTGAAAAACTCGTAAAGGAAAAAAAAAGACTCTCTAAAACGTAATAATATCATTTTTCTTGTATTCAAGGTCTCAAAATTTTTGAAATAGCAAATGAAATTATTTACTAAGAACAATTAATTCATCTTGGGAAGTCATAATGGAAGATAAACTAAAATATAAATCAACCTTGTAGGTCTGGAGTGGAACGATGTCAGAGAGGAAATCGAAAAGCTCTTCGTCCTTTATGGCCCTAGCAAAGTCATCACGCCTCAGAGTTCGATGTTTGACTTTTTCAGCTTGCATCCACGCACGAAGGGTGAGCTCAAGAATGAACATCTCAGCTGCCTTCGCAAACAAAGCCGTAGAATGTGCGCTAACCATCTGAATTTACTCATTCCCATCAAAAGTTAAAAATTTAAGTACCCAGTCCCCAGTTAGAGAGAAAAGATCAAGAAAAATTAATAAGACAAGCAGTAACTCAAATGTTTCAAGTTCCAACTAATAGAAAATGGAGAAAATAAAATAAATTAAAGGATATGACAGTAGCTAATGTGAATGGAATAAGTCAAAGCCATGAACATACCTTTACTTGATCATTTGACTTAATTGCCGCTCTGATCCTTGAGATGGGCAGCTCATGTTTTCTCTTTAGATCTACAAATAAAATGAAGCAGCTTCATGAAGGTAAAATCAACAGGAAAAACAGCAGCAAAGTACACAAACCCCACTATTGCAAAAAAAGTAAAAAAGATCTTTCACTTGCAATTTGTTTCACTGATTCTTATGATTCTAGTATTGGTTTTAAAGACATGACCTGCATATGAGTGTGTCATCACTGGTGGATGCAAAACTGTGCAGCATATGTATTATTGCAAAATTTCCATATATGACATATCTTTATGTGATGATTGGAGATACTTCTAACAAAAACAACATATGTGAGGGTCGTGGCTGGTCTTGAAACGGCCCAAAATCTCAAGAATATCTTTAGATTACGCATGAACGGTACATATCTGTAGGTAAACATGCGTGAGGAACGAAAAAACACCTGCACATAGAATTTCTTCCTTTTGTCGCTTCCAGAAATAGAAGAGCTTTTGTTTTAGCAAATGCATAAACATTGGGTCCCTTTCATCTTCATCCTAGATATGCAAGGAAACCAAAGGGATTAATCTCCACTTATATGAAAAAGGTAGCTATATGTGAAAAGTTTCTCATGAAAGCTAGAGTTCATTGTATTGATTACCTGCTGAATTTTCTTTTCACTTGGCATGGAGCTATGCATACGAATCGGTCTTTGCATTTCTGAAGATAGTGCTGATGAGGATTTCGGGAGTTCTATGAATGATCTACTGAAATCCATGTCTTCTCCAGATTGATCATATCTGGGGAAGAAGGGCCTTTAAATAGCAAGAACGCCATGCCGTAGCTCCCTTTCTTCCTTTGCCTCCACCCTCAGTAGAGTAACTAGGCATTAATTTTGAACTCATCGTTAAGGTCCCTATTTATTAGGAATAGTCCTAAGATATGTTCTTCATTAAGGAAATGATCCTTCATTTAACCATTGATTAGATTTCTTTATGAAAATGTGTGGAACAATAAATGTTTATTTGTCGTGCTCTAGATTTTTGACCTGAGAAGTAGCTTACAAATGGAGGCTCACCATTTATCAAAATAAAAACAAAGCAAAAATGAAAAAAAATCTGTTTCAGTCTTTCTTTTTATAATTGTGGGACCATCTATGATATGTTTAAGCAAAAGACTTCAAAAGTTGGTCGTAATTATTGTTTTTTGTATTAAGAAAACAATACTTACGTTGTTGTTTGCATAGAGAACCGGCGTCCAACACCCAAGTTGATTGATCGTAGTCAGAGTTATCAAAGGCGCGCTTAAAGCACGCTTAAGCCCTGAAGCGAGGCTCAAAACATGTTGAGCGCTTCGCCTCGCTTAATGTGCACTTCAGTATCATCATCAAGGTTCTAAAGCATACTTTCTCTTGCCAATGAGTCTCTTCTAAAATAGCGACATTAAGCAATTGATATTTTACTTTTTTGTAATATTTTCTCAGTTTCTTTGTTCATATATTTGTCATTCATGCTTATATGTATTAGACTTGGACTAAACATATATATATTTGTATTTTTCTCCTTTTACGTCTTTTCTCATTAAAGCCCACACTTTATTTGTGCTTTGCACTTAAAGCCCCAAAGGACCTTAGAGCTTTTTTGCGCTTTTTGCTTTTGATAACGTTGATCATAGTCCATCTAAAATTTCTGTAAATATGGTAACTCTCCCATAGTGCTTCAGCGTATTGTTACTCGCTATTCTTTTTCGTCTTTACATGGCAACAAAAGTTTTCATAATCTGGGGGTTAATAGTTTACAGACAATGAATTTCACAAGGAAGTTATATGCACTTCCATTAAATTATGTAAACAGAATTCTACTCCCAAAAAATTAACAATAGAAAAAGTCTAATAAATTTTGCCTTTGTGTGTTACTAGTATTTTCTGGAGTATCATTTATGAATAATATTGGTAGGGGAAAATAATTTTTGCCTATTACACAACAGAAGCAAAGGATACCAGGAAAATCTCTTCCCAGCTGGTTACATAGAGCACCCCCCACCCCCTCAAAAAAAGGAGAGAGAGAGAGGAAAGAAAAGGGAGATGAAGGGACAACAACTTGATCTGTCCCTGTTTATCCAGTTATCTGATTAGCTCAACTTGAGAGTTAAAGCACAATGTCTCGTAGGGTGTTCACGGTTAGGTTTAGCTCAGTTTTACTCGAACGAAACCAAACTAATTAAGTGGGTCCTAAAATTTACTAGAGGAATGTAGCCCGCAATGAGAATGGTCATATGCCCGACATGCTTGCGTTTTCTTTTTTGCGTCATGATTTTCTTTGTTTTAGATCCAAGGAGCACAATGTAGCTAACAACAATTAAATGCACAAATTGCTAAGACAGGTATAATATGCACGCGGAGCAATGCCACCATGGAGTTCATAGTGACAAAAAAACCTTGTTTTCACTACAATGTAATTTATATTTTGAAGGTAAACCTGTCAAGGCATTGAAGCTTGACATAATTATGATTTGAACAATAACACCATGAGTATCTTTCTGCTTCAACAAAGTGGAGATTCTAGCACTGTTCTTTATGGTCAATAAGTAATAAAAGCATTCAAATCAGAAACAAGAACAAATAAAGGTATAAGAAAATATATGCTAATACCGTTGCTCCGCCTCAACATCACCACTAACTGATGTTGGTGCAAAAAATTGAAGAATAAATCACTTAACCAATCTACCTTAACAAGTTTGATAAACATGTTTATTGAAATCATTTGATGTCTAAAGAATGTCCATAAAAAATCATTATGTCAATCATACTAACTTGAAAACAATAATAGTAAGGTAAGGCACACAAGCTTTGATTTGGATGTACTAATTTATTCTTAAGCATCTTCAGAAGGACTAATTTAAGGATTGTGCAATTCATTAATATAATAAAGTAATCTCAAAATCAAAATGACAATCATACAAAATTGAAAAATATGTAATCAAAGAAATGAAATAGCAAATTTAAATTTGGACCTTCCAACTTGTTCTTGAGCATCTTCACAAGGAGTGTCGAAGGACTGTGCTCTCTCCAATGCGATAAGTGATAACACCATTTTCCTCGTTAAGTAGCTAGTTGGATCAGCAAACACCTGTGTTATGCGGTAGATGGTAATATGTAAAGTTAATAAGGAAAACATCAAGATTACGAAAAATAAGATAACAATTACAAACACTAATTAAAAAACATGAACTCTCACAATAGCAATATTAGAAAATAAAACCACCCCTACTGGAGTTCAAAGTACTTTGACTTTCAAATTATTTAAAAAATGGTTCTAAGGTGAGTCATGGGGCTTTAATCCACTCATTTCAAAAACAAGAACTTGTTCCTTTCCTTGAGGATTTACAGGATTAGTAACCATGCTTCAGGGTAATTGCTAAGTCAAATCTATCAAATGGGACCTTGGATTCTGACCGTAAAGTTGAACTGCAGCAAATGGAAAATTGAGATTTTCTTTTCCAGCCCCCACCTAACATTAATCAGGTTCCTAAACTGAGAGAACAATTGATGAGGTAGGTATTTATGGAAAGAAACATTAGGTTACATATGAGATATCTCAATAGGATATGGGATTAACTAGGAAGACTTTGCTCCTTTGGTGATTGTCACATGTCACCTTACAATGTATGCAAAATCTTCACAACTGTTAAAAGGTTACTGGATGTGAATTGGAGATTTCAAACTTTCTACTTAATTTAAAATTTTCAAGCCTTCTGCTTTCAAGATTATATTCAATATTGTGATTTGCCTATCTAAAGAAAGGAAAAAAAAACAAATACATTAGCATTTCTGCACCTTTCATTACTCTTCTTCAGAACATTGTATTTAAGCTTCAGATTATACAAATATGATAAAAAAATGCACCAGGTCGGAGATTTTCCAAACGTTGATTCTTATTTGGTGCTACTACTTTTCCTACTGACCAGTGAAAAAAATTACAAAAGAGGAAGCAAAAACCTACCTGAGAACAATGTGAAAGAAGTTTTCTTTAAAATCCAGCAGCCGTCTTCTCCCTTGATTCAACGCCAAATCATTTGACTTCGACTTCTCCAAATCAATCATAGTTCGAGAAAGCGCCAAATCGTTAGCGATTGCAAACTCTGGAGTCTGGACGATTTTGCTGTAAGATATCATCGGGCGATTTCAAGACATTGACACCACCAAATTCCAGATCATGTGGTGACTCTCCGACTAGTGTGACCATTTTTGTATCTTTTTGCTCATTCACAGTTCTAAAACAGGGTTTACTTAAAATTAATCCACTGCTTATATTATTTAAACTGTTTAATTGAAAACAAATGATGTTTAATTGTTAGGGGTCGTTTGGTTCGCCCAGGAGTACTAATAGATACTCCCATCATTTTGAAATAA
>JACEIK010002543.1:0-10777 GCA_018107945.1 Datura stramonium
ACGTGCCATGGCGCAGTCGCGAACCCTTACTGGAAATTGATGTTCCAGGTAAATATACGCAACGTGCCACGGCTTGTATCACATGGCATTGCCTCCGTGTCACGGAGGAAATGCGAACCTTCACTGGAATTAGCCAAATTAAATCAACTGAGGCAGAATGCCTCCGTGATGGCAGCGTGACACGGCTCCATCGCGGAGCCCCTATATTTGCTGCTTTTCCTTGACCTTTTTCACTGCTCGCTTCCGAGTCCATTCCCAATTTTTACCAACATGTCTCTTAGCTTCCCAAAATTACATTTTTCCTGCAAAAAAACACTAATCATGTTGGTTAATATAAATTCACATTTTAACTACAAATCACATGAGAATGCACAAATAACGATAGGTAAACAAGACGAAACGAAACATTTGAGTATCACTTGGGCATATAATTCTGCCCAAGATCAGTATATGTCTTAGGAAATTAGAATTTATGAAAATAACCTTACTGAATTTGCAGAAAATAATTTTCAGGTGATCCTAATGGACTACTTGACGACTCGTTACCAGGGCCAATGATTCATTAGGTTACCCGTCGGGTACACTACTTCACAAACTCTTGGGGCTCATAACGATGGACGTAATGACTGGTTAGGGGTGACCACGACTCGTGGTCACCAATCGTCAAGTACACTGCCTCCCTAGTACAATTTACTAGTATATCACCCAATGAATCATACCACGACTCGTTGCCTGACATGAAGAGTTGTGACCTCCTCCTGTTAAGTACACTAGTTGACCTTTCTATTTTTCCTTCTTCCTCACCCCACGGCTGACCTAACGACTCATGGGGTCTGACCACGAGTTGTTTCCACGCCCGTGGGGACCCTATCCTCCAAACTTCTCAACTCTTCACTGGCCTTCCCCATGAGTCACCTGACGACTCGTGGATTGTTCTCGCGAGTCGTCCCATGATTCGTCCTGTGTCTGCAACATCAATTTCACAATTTTACCCGTTTCAACTCCAGGTTCTGATCCTTGGGTACCTGGGGTATAATAATATCTCCCCCTTGGGGACATTCATCCTCGAATGTTAGAAACACACATAAACTCAGAAACATGCAATCATCATATGCAAACACTAATCATTTAAACCGAAAACTGGTGGAATGACTACCTCCGAAAGGAACTACAAAGTTGAACCAAATTCAGATATCACATACATCTATCATATCATAAACCAAACTTGTGCACTTGAACTGAACATGGAAACTAAATAGAGAATTAGAGAAAGGACTGATACCTCAAATTGAAATGGAGCCGGTAGGGAACAGGTGGGGGTATTTAGCCATCATAGCCGCTTCGGCTTCCCAAGTAGCTCCCTCAACATGCTGATTTCTCCACAACACCTTCATCGAAGCTAGTTCTTTATTCCTTAGCCTACGAACCTGACAATCAAAGATTTCAACTAGAATTTCCATTAATTGAGGCTATCATTTACACTGACGTTGTCCACTGGGACTACTACAGCTGGATCACCCAAACACTTTTTCAAAAGTGACACATAAAACACGGGATGTACAGAAGATAACTCTGAGGGCAGGTCCAACTCATACGCTACCTTACCAACTCTTCTCGTGATCCGGTAGGGACCAACATAGCTGGGACTGAGTTTTCCTTTCTTTTCGAACCGCATGACTCCCTTCATGGGAGATACCTTCAGAAATACCCAATCGTCCACCTCGAACTTCAACTCTATCCTTCTTACATCCGCATATGATTTTTGATGACTCTGAGAGGTTTTCAGCCTGTCCCTTATCAACTAGACCTTTTCCATGGCCTCATGAACCGAATCAGGCCCTATCATAGCTGCCTCACCAACTTCAAACCATCTGATGGGCGATCTACACCTCCGCCCGTAGAGAGCCTCGAACGGTGCCATCTGGATGCTGGAGTGATAGCTGTTATTGTAAGCAAACTCAATCAAATGCAAGTGATCATCCCAACTACCCTTGAAATATATCACACAAGCTCTCAACATGTCCTTGAGAGTTTGAATTGTCCGCTCCGCCTAACCATCTGTTTGCGGATGGAATGTTGTGTTGAGCTTAACCTGAGTCCCAAGCCTTTTTTTTGAAAGACCGCCAAAACTGATAGGTAAACTGAGTACCTCGGTCTGATATAATAGAAAAGGGCACTCCATGAAGTCGAACCAACTCCCGAATATACAATTTGGCATAATCATCCGCTGAATCTGTGGTTTTGACCGGTAGGAAGTATGCAACCTTGGTCAACCTTTCTACCACCACCCAAATAGAATCATAGTGTCGGCAAGTACGATGTAGGCCTGTAATGAAATCCATATTAATCTCTTCCCACTTCCATGTGGGAATACTAATATCCTAAAGTATACCTCCCGGCCTTTGATGCTCAACTTTCACTTATTGACAATTCGGGCACTTGGCTACGAATTCTGCTATATCCTTCTTTATGTCGTTCCACCAATATATTTCCCGCAAATCATAATACATCTTGGTGGAACGCGAATGGATAGAATACCTGGATCCATGTGCCTCATGCAATATCCGGTACCTCAAATTATCAATATTTGGAACATATAGACACCCCTGGTACCGCAGCACCCCATCTCCCCCTTAGAAGAAGACCTCCACCTTCTGACTCCGAACGGCTTCCTTCAGCTTTACCAACAAAGGATCCTCATCTTACCTAGCTTTCACTTCTACTACCAAGGACTATTCCGATCCATTTTGCACAACAACGCTGCCTTCGTTCGAGCCGACCAATCTAACTCCCAACCTTGCAAGTCGATGGACATCTTTCACCAACTCCTTCTTTCACCACATGGGACACACTCTCCATAGAGAGCCTACTAAGTGTGTCCGCTACCACATTATCCTTACCCGGGTGGTAAAGGACACTCATATCATAAACCTTAAGTAGCTCCAACCACCTCCTTTGTCGAAGATTGAGATCTTTCTGCGTAAACACGTATTGCAAGCTATTGTGGACCATATATACATCCAAGTGGACCCCATACAAGTAGTGTCGTCATATCTTCAATGCAAACACCACCACGGCCAACTCAAGATCATGGTTCGGGTAATTCTTCTCATGAACTTTCAATTGCCTTGAGGCATAAGCTATCACCTTACCATGCTGCATCAACACACACCCAAGCCTGATTCTAGAAGCATCACAATACACCACAAATCCATCAGTACCCTCGGGTAGGGTCAACACGGGTGCTGAAGTGAGTCGAATCTTCAATTCCTGGAAGCTTTTCTCACAAGCCTCCGACCATTGGAACTTTACCTTCTTCTGAATCAACTTGGTAAAGGGTGATACAATAGATGAAAAGCCCTCAATGAATCTATGATAGTAACNTTTGCTTCATTTCCTCCACCCTGTGATCATACTCCGACATCATCTATATAGTAACCTGCTAAGCCCAAGAAGCTCCTGATATCTGATGGGTTCACCGGTCTAGGCCAGTTCTTCACCGTCTCGATTTTCTGAGAATCTACCGTTATGCCCTCACTAGATACTACATGGCCAATAAATGCAACTGAGTCCAACCAAAACTCGCACTTACTGAACTTTGCATACAACTAACGATCCTTGAGAGTCTGCAGCACTACTCTCAAATGAGCAGCATGCTCCTCCTTGCTCCGAGAGTATATAAGGATGTCATCGATGAACACGATCACGAACATATCAAGATATTGCTTGAACACCCTGTTCATAAGATCCATAAAAGCTGCAGGGGAATTGGTTAGTCCAAAAGACAAAACAACAAATTTGTAGTGACCACACCGAGTCCTTAAAGCGATTTTCGGAATGCCACTCTCCCGAACCCTAAGCTGGTGATACTCGGATCTGAGATCAATCTTGGAGAAACACTTGGCACCCTGAAGCTGGTCAAACAAATCATCGATCCTAGGTAATGTATATCAGTTCTTAATAGTGACCTTGTTGAACTGCCTATAATCAATGCACATCCGAAGAGAACCATCTTTCTTCCGAACGAATAGGACTGGTGCACCCCAAGGAGACTTTCTCAGCCTAATAAAGCCCTTATCTAACAGGTCCTTCAACTACTCCTTCAACTCTTTTAGCTCATCTAGAGCCATTTTGTAGGGTGGAATAGATATAGGTTGCATTTCGGGAAGGATATCTATACCGAAATCAATCTCTCGCTCAGGAGGGACACCTGGAAAATATCAGGAAAGACCTTTGGATACTCACGTACTACCATTACGGACTGGATGGTCGGGGTCTCGGACTTCACGTCCTTAACCCCAACTAGATGGTACATGCACCCCTTAGAAATCATCTTTCTAGCCTTAAGGTAGGAAATGAATTGACCTACAGACACAAATGAACTACCCTTCCATTCTAAGACTGGCTCACTGAGAAATCTGAACTCTATGGCCCAGGTTCTACAATTAACTGAAGCATACACATCCAAATAGCCAATCCATGCCAAGAATAACATCGAAATTGGTCATGGCTAACTCAATCAAATCTGCTGAGGTGACCTTATGAAGGACTGAGACTGGGCAACCTTTATATAACCGTCTAGCTATGACTGAGTCACCTACTGGAGTGGAAACTGAGAAGGGTTCTAACAAAACATCGGGACCGACTCCAAAGCTACTGGCCACATATGGTGTCACAAAAGACAAGGTAGCCCCCTAGATCTAAAAAAGCATAAGAATCAATATGAAAAACTCACAACATACCAGTAACCACATCCGGGGAGACCTCCTGCTCCTAACGAGAAGCTAAAGCATAGAATTTGTTCTAGCGTTGGCCTCCAGCTGTGCTAGTAGATGCCCCCTAATGTGATGAGCGTGGGGGAGGGGCTGCTGAGTTAGAAGTTGGGCCTCGGCCCCCAACCTGATCCTGCCTCACAGCTGGACAATCTCAAAGCATGTGTTTGGGCTGCCCACACCCAAAATAAGAACCTAAACCTGCCAAGCACTGACCTGTGTGCCCCCGACCACATCTGCGACAAAATGGGATGCTGAAATCTGCGGGTCTACTGCTCTGACCCCTTGATCCTGATGCTCACCCTCTATGATCATGCCTGGGCCTAGATGGCACACTCAAGGCCGAAGATGTCGGGGCTGATGATCTCTGGTGAGTCTGTTGTCGGTGTCCACCACCGGACCTCTGTTGAGAGAACCTGTGATCCTCGGTCCTGGCCCTCTTGGCCTCCCTCTCCCTCGAATGTTCTGCCTCCATCTGCTGGGCGTACAACACCATACGAGGGAATTCCATATCCTGGTGAAGCATAGCAATCCGGCACTCCTTGTCCAAATACCCTGCTATACCATGAACAAACCTGCTCACCCGCGCCCTCTGGTCCACCACTAACTCTAGGGCATATTTAGATAGGCGAGTGAACACAAGGGAATACTCTGGCACTGTCATCCTTCCTTGCTGTTCTTTCAACTCCCTCATCTCCTGAGGGAAGAACCGGTCTAGAAATTCAACTTGGAACTCCTCCCAAGTGACCGAACCTGCTCCTACTTCCCTGCTTTCCTTCCATTGACAAAACAAGATATGCACCACCCCCTTCAACTGGTAGGATGCCAACTCCGCGCACTCAACACTGCTCACCCCCATGACTTGGATGATCTTGACAACCTCATCAATGAAATCATGTGGGTCCTCATCTACCTTGGACCCCAAGAACTCCGGTGGGTTCATCCTCAAAAAGTCTCTGACTCAAGTCGCCGCCGCATTGCCATTTTTCGGAACATGCGCAACGGATTGCTGATTGACTTGAGCAGTCACAACCTTCACAAGCATCTAAATAGCGGCCCGGAACTCAGCATGAGCGGCTAGCTCCGGTGCCTGAGGCCCCTAAATTGGTGGGGCTGACTGATGCCCATAACCATTTCCATTCTCGTGGCCATCACCACCTCCATTCCTCCTTCCATTCATCCTTCGAGGAGCCATGATTCTGCAATCTCGATTAGCACGAATTAGAAGAATAGAAATAAATTTCATCGCACGACATAGATCATGAAAGAAGGGAACATTTCTTAAACGTCTTGTAGCCTCTTCGTCATAAGTGTGGCGTGCTTCACACCCACAAAAAAGACTCTACTTAATGCGGCTTTCAAACTCCCTAGGACACTTCAAACCTATGGCTCTGATACCAAGTTTATCACGATCCGAACGGAGGCCCGGATTGTAGACATGGGACAAGGGACCGCGAGAGACCCCAAGTCAACCCATGGCATAAGCATACATTTAACCCATTCGATAAACTGAAGAAATCATCAATATAAATCAACGGAAGTCTAATTCAACATAACATCAGAATAACATCCAAAGTTAACACATATATAAGTCTGAAAGCCTCTAATCTGGATTAGTTGATAGGACAAGACCCCCAACTAACTCAACAATAAGAAAACTGAAATATGTAAAAGAAACTAAAAGTCTAGTCCTTGAAAGATGAGGACCCACCAATCTTGAGCAGATATGAACTCCAGAAAGCTGGCTAAGATCGGGGCTGAAGCTGCGAGCCAGGTCCTGTATCATGAAATGATACATCATAGAAAGTATGCGGTCAGTACGTGGAATGTACCGAGTATGCAAGGTAAGTAAAAATGCTTAAGTAAAATAAATCATTTGAAATATTTCATAATATATCATAAGCTTTCAAGACTGAGAAAAAGGCTACATGCATTTATCTTGAAATCAAAATCTTATCATGACATGACCATGCATAGCCTTATAACATCATGACTAACTCGAAAGACTCAAAGCTGAAACATAACATTTATGATAAAAGATGAACAATGAGTCAAACCTTGCTTTTAGAACATGCATGCTAAAAGAAATAATCATGAGTAATAAATATGCAAATCTGAATCATATAGACAATGGGAGACTCGTCACTTAACCGACATACCACGATAGAGCTTACATGGTTCCTACTATTACACTCAAGTGGACAGAGTTGTCCAAAACCTTGTCAGGTCTAAGGATGCTACCATGATATCGATATCAAGCTGAAGGCCCATTCAGGAAGGGGGAAGCTCACTAGAGAGGTCCCAAGTCATATAGTATTAAACCTACATTGGCGCGTAGTTCTAGGGAATAGGGTAATCGACCCTTAGCCCACTCGGTGCTAGACTTTTCTCCCAAAACATGCAATGCTCTACATTGTATACAACGAAGCTCAACATCTTCTATTGACGAAGCTCAAGATGAAATCATGCATAACTCAATATCGTATGAAACGAAGCTCAACATTGTCCTTTGACAAAGCTCAATAATGACATACATCTCAATTATGAACCTATGCATATGAGAATCTTTAATTTGAAACATACCCCAAGCTAATATTATGAAATTTGGGAGACTTTTGTCCAAACAATGTGGTAAGCTTATTTCAGAAGAACTCATCATTTTAAATCAACATGTGGGAATTGCCCAAAGTTCTATCATACTTGGATCTACTCAATTCATTTTGAAAATAATATCATAATTATGGGTAGCTTTAGAAACATGCTTTTCATCATCAAACCTCATCATCATCATAAATTCATCACCATTCTTTTCTTTCATGAACTTCTCATCCATGGGCATTAAATTTCATAATATAGAAAACACAATTTTGATTGAAAACAATTTAAAATCCGCCCAAGCTTCACAATTCATCAATATAAATATAACCTAATCATACTCATGTATAGAGATTGAAGAATTATAAAATTGGGTAAAAACCCCATACTTGATCATAGGTAATTTTTATGGATTGATAGAATTTGGGCATGGGTGTGGAAGGAGACACCCACTCATAACCCTACATACCTGGGAGGGATGATTTTACCACTTCTCTTATTGCCCAAGATGAGATTCCAAATGGAAACCTTCAAAACTTGTTCTAAATCCTTTTTTTCAAAATCTCAAGTATGCATGCATGGAATGAATTAGCTTAGAATAGGTTTTCCCCTCTTAAAACCCAATAAAACGAGCCTTAAATGACGTAGTATAGGTCTTAGGAACTTAGGATTTACAAGAAGACTCTTACTGAATTCATAGAAAATAACTGTCAAGTGGTCCTAATGGACGACCTGACGACTCGTTACCAGGGCCAACGATTCGTTGGGTTACCCATCGAGTACACTACTTCACAAACTCTTAGGGCTCATAACGATGGACATAACGATTCGTTAGGGGTGACCATGACTCGTGGTCATCAATCTTCAAGTACACTGCCTCCCTTGTACAATTTACTGGTATATCACCCAATGACTCATTCCACGACTCGTTGCCTGACATGGCGAGTCGTGGCCTCCTCCCGTTAAGTACACTGGTTGACCTTTCTATTTTTCCTTCTCCCTCCCCCCACACTGATCTAACGACTCATGGGGTATGATCATGATTCGTTGCCACACCCATGGGGACCCTATCCTCCAAATTCTCAACTCTTCACTAACCTTCCCCACGAGTCACCTGACGACTCGTGGGCTATCCTCACGAGTCGTCCCATGACTCATCCTGTGCCTGCAACATCAATTTCAAAATTTTTCCTGTTTCACATCCTGGGCTGATCCTTGGGTTCCCGGGGTAAAACACACAGGTTGTTCTTCGGTGAATACCAAGCACTCAGAGTAGAGGAGATCCTCTTGTTCCTCTAAATCCATAAATCAAAAGAGCACTGCACATAATGGAGAACCACAAGCAAAGAGAAGCCTGCATAGCTAAACAAGCTAGGCAAGACAAGCTAGCTCAGCAACCTGCACTACAGCATGCGGAGGATGACAGAGAAGAGGTAGTAAATGCTGGTCGACATGGGAGGGGCAACATAGCTCATAGATTTGCCCCTCTGTTCTTTGATGATGAGGACCCAGATATCGATGAAGTTGGGTCAACTAGAGCAGTTGTGCAGCCACCATTGCCTTCTAGGGCCAAATTTGACATTACGAGTTCCATGATTCAATTGTTAAACATGAAAAGGGTGTTCAGTTGTCACGCGGCGGATGACGCCAACCTACACTTAATGAACTTTGTAGGAATATGCAAGGCGTACAGGTTGCCTGGAGTAAGCCAGGATGTCGTAATGCTCAGACTCTTCCCTTTTTCTCTATCAGGGGAAGCCACTCTATGGTTATCGAAGTTTCCCAATGACTCCATAACCAACTAGAGGGAGCTCAAACAGGCCTTTTTGGAGAGATTCTTTTCCCATCCTAGATGTTGCATCTAAAGGATGAGATCTATAATTTTCGACAAATTAAGACTGAGGCACTTCATGAAACCTTGTTGAGATTCAAAAAGAAGTTGACAAAGTGCCCTAACCACAAAATCCTAGATGACGGTTTGTTGGAAATTTTTTACAAGTCTCTGAATAATAGCACCAAAGTTATAGCAGACACGGTGGCTGGAGGAGAATTAATGAGTCACACCTGGGAGCAAGCTGTCACTATTCTTGACAGGGTGACTAAGACAAATAGGGCCTGGCATACGAGGGAGGCTGATGCAGTGACAGGCACATATGTTGTTGGTTTGACTGCAGACCAACGAAGAAAAGAAGAAGAACATGACATGGAGTTGGCTCATATGTGCACATCATTGGACTTGCTGACAAAGCATATTATGGGAGCTGGAGCCAAAAAGGTAAATGTAGTGGGAACTCAAGGAAGGGAGTAAGGAGCTAATCACTCTGACTTTGAAGAAGAGGCAAACTTCCTGGATAGCCAAGTGGCGGGTTTACAAACCAATGCTCAAGCGTCTAGACAAGACAATTAGCACCAAGGTTCTGAAAATCAAGGTCGAAACTAGTATAAAGACAACTACAACATAAACGGGCTCAAAGACAGGAGTCGAGGTCGTGAGTGTGAAGGAGATTGGAGACAAAATGATGGATATCGCAATGACCTGGATGGAGTCTATATGCCTCCCAATGCACGAGAAGGGGAGGCTGGGAAATCAAAGTTGGAGAGCATGATGGCTGAGATGTTAAAGAAGGTGAGGTCCATTGATGATCAGCTGAAGGAGATCTAAAGTGACTTATCAAGTATGGGTCAGAAAGTGGAATATCATGCTACCGCCATCAAGAAGATCGAACATCAACTTGGGCAACTGTCAGCATTATTGAAACCTAGACAAAAGGTTACACTACCTAGAAACACTATCCAAAATCCAAAGAACGATGCACATTGCATGGTAGTGATGATTAGGAGTGGTAAAACCACAGTTGACCCCCCGTTTCTAGTTGAAGTTGAGCGGACGAAAGAGTGCATAATTGAGGAAGATGATACAAGTGTTGAGATAGAGAATGGTTAGTTTCAAGAGGCCCCGAGAGGTGAGAAGGAACTTGACATTGATCAAGGGGCAAACCAAGTGCATAAAGCTATCCCATGACCACCGCCACCATTCCCTCAAAGGATGAAGAAAAAGGCGGAGAATGGTAAGTTACAGAAATTCCTTCCAATGCTTAAGAAACTATCTATGAACATACCATTGGTAGAAGCATTAGAGCAGATGATAGGATATGCAAAGTTTATGAAGGACCTGGGGATTAAGAGAGATCTGTGAGCTATGAGCCTGTTGACAATATACATCAATATAGTGCCATAGCTACAAGGGTCCTAGCTCACAAAAAGGAATACCCAGGTGCCTTCACTATACCATGTACGATTGGAAATGTCGAGTTCGCAAGGGCACTCTGTGATCTGGGAGCTAGCATTAATTTGATGCCCTTGGCAGTATTCAAGAAATTGGGATTGGGAGCCCCCACACCGACCAACAT
>JACEIK010002543.1:33527-45489 GCA_018107945.1 Datura stramonium
AATGCAGTGCCCATAGTTGGGCATCGGTACAATATATACCGAATAAAAGAGAACTGAAGGTGAATAACAAGCAGGGGAAGAAATTAACTTGTAAGCTTGCTTATTCATAACCTGCATCTAGTAAATACTACACGTATATGAGCTAAGACTGTACGATCATATATTCATAAGCTATAACTAACAGACAAGAATACAAACAAGAACCTAAGCTGGCCCCCATAAGCCTAGAAGTTACAAGCAATACAGAAATAACCTACCGGGACCCCCATAAGCCCTGGCAAGTACACTTCAATCTATATACCCCTATACAGGTTCCTATGACTCTACTGGTGCTATAGCCAACCTACCTGTCCCCTGAGTCTTCAATTGAACCCATTTTGCTCCTGATCTGTAGTTGTGTCTGAGTCTAGTGGACTCCTGATAACCGCACCCTAGGCACCAGGCTCGACGAGGGTCAGTGATGTCGATACAGCATAAAATAATAGTTCATCCACGGAATGGACTGTGAAATGGCCCTTGGACCTCTGCATAGTCCCTTGGGACAACATCTAGCTCCTTGGAGTGATATATATAATATATAGCCCCGTAGGCAACGACAAAGCTAGTAACCCTGGGGTGGTCACAGAAGGCTCCTAGGTGAGGGAAATCCCAACGGATGTGCTATATTGAAGTCTCAATCTAGCCACAGAAGGCAATAATTGCTAGCAGGCACACCCCGTGTACCTATATCTGATCAGAGGATCCTGATAGTAATCATAATCTCTAATGGTATAGACCAGATAGGGAGAGATATGGAGTGGCCTAACAATACTCTGAATGTCCTGCTCAGGCAACTATAACTCATAAGCAACTATAGGTTGCAGACGACCAATTACTTAGTCCTTTGCTTAGAACGACTATAGGGCTACTACTGACCGAACATGCTTCTGAGCGGTCGGCCCCTAATCCTCCACAGGCAGCTTACTGAAATTCTTAGCCTGAGGGTAATATTGTACTAATATGGTCCTAGTCCTTTAGACCTTAACTTGGTCTGTTCAGATCTTATAAGACTTTTTTGGGCGATTTCTAACCTTGTAGGTAAGTTTACATGGACTTAGCCACTCACTAAAACTTGTACCCGAGTATCTTATAGGAGTAGGCTGGGGCATTGTCCCCATCTCTAACTGCTAATAAGGTCCCCTCCTTAGGGTACCCACAGGCCTATCTGACTTGAACGGCTGGGATGGCTTCCTGAGCCACCAGTACAACACGCACTAAGACAACTGAAACTACCAATCACTAACAGTAGCTAATTACATGGCAGGCTGACTCTCAACTCACTAGGAAACTCTGGTGCCACTAACTCTGGGGTAAGACCATTGTATCCAAATTCTGGCCCTGGAGGTGTCAAAGTATGCCAATGGCCTCTGGGCGAGTTTTACTAGCAATACAGGTGTCAAACTGGTAGTTATATCACCTAGCTGCGCCTATGCTATTCAACTTACTAACTCAGGCCCAATAACTACCCACGAGCTTCTAAGGTCTAGGCCTGACAATAAAACATCCAATTCTACTAACACGATGAATTGAAAAATAGAGGAGTTTTTATGATGCTTTTAGAGTATGTCACGGAGGGGGGTTAAATAGTTACCCATATCAAATGTTTNGAGGAGTTTTTATGATGCTTTTAGAGTATGTCACACTTAACATGTTTCTTTCCCCCCAAGGAATACTATGATATAATCTTTATACATTTTATGGCAGCTAACCACAACCTATATATATTCGTATTCTATAGACGACAGACGACAACTAACCACAACATATCTAATCACAATCCACTGATAGCAACTATTTGCAACATACAAGACCATTATTTCCATTAGAGAACATAGTTGTATCTTTATACGATGAGAATAACTTGCCAAAAGGATAAGCCTTAACATACCTCGAACGTCGATTCTCGTTTAGCTTAAGAGTTTCAACTTGTAAACGGTGGTTCCACCCAACTGAAATTCCAATGCTGAGAGAATAGGGCTAATTTCAATAATAAATTCGACAAAAAGTGATAACTTTCAATAATCATATCAACTATAATTCAACTTCGAATAATTCGACCGAAAACCTACAATTTCCTGAGAGTTCAGAAGGGAAAAATGCTTACCCAATGCCCGCGGCCATATAGAATCCAATTTGGAGTAATTCTGATGACTTTTACTCGATGGAGTTTCAGTATGCCGAGCGATTTTTCAAGAAATAACTCCGTATTAATTCTTTCCATAGGCCTAGAACTCGTTACCCGAAGTTAATTTGAGATTGGACGGCGTTTGATAGCGTAATCGGATGAAAATTCGATGAAACTTGCGTGCTCTTCCTATCCCTAGTCGTGGGTTCTTTTTATGAATGATTCAAAAATAAAGGAGGGGACTTATATATAATTAAGGGTAGTGGCAAGGGGGAGCCCCGCGCTGCCTAAAGCATTGGTCTCCTGTTGCGTCCTGCCTATCGCGCCTATGTGCCTGGCGCGCCGCACTGGCCAGTGCACTGCCGGCTGGCGCATCGCGCTGGCCCCTCACGGCCTAGCCTTGTCCGACCCTGCTTTCGAGGCTTTTTTCACACGTGTCAAACTCTTCTTGCTCGTCACAAATCCACGCATACGCCTACTAACCATTGACATTTTACGGGGTGTAACAAGTATCTGCTTATCGTATGCTCTTAGTTGTTATGTTCATGCCATGGGTTGACTTGGAGCCTCTCGAAGTTCCTTGTCCTGTGTCTCTATCCGAGCGTATGTTTGGGTCGTGACAAACTTGGTATTAGAGCCTTAGGTTTTGAAGTGTCCTAGGGTGTCTGAAAGACGCGTTAAGTAAAGTCTTTTTCATGGGTGTGAAGTGCGCCACACTTATGATGAAGAGGCTACGAAACATTTAGGAAATATTCCCTTCTTTCATGATCTATGTTGTGCGATGAAATGTCTTTCTATTATTCTAACTTGTGTTATATGCATTTGAAGAATCATGCCCCTCGCCGAGTTAAAGGAATAAGAAATGGAAATGGAAATGGTCACGAGAATGACAATGGGGATAGGCACCAGAAGACCCCACCAGTCGACGAGGATCATGTGCCCGAGCAGGTGGCCCATGCAGAGTTTAGGGTTGTCATTCAGATGCTAGCTCAGTCTTTGACCACCCAAGTCAACCAATATGCGGTAGCGCATTCCCCTCAGAATGGGAATGCGGCGGCGATGAGAGTCAGAGATTTTCTGAGGATGAACCCTCCAGAGTTTCTCGGATCGAAGGTGGACGAGGATCCGCATGAGTTTATTGATGAAGTTATGAAGATCACCAAGATCATGGGGGTAGCTGGGGAGGAGTGTGGAGATTTAGCCTCATATCAGTTGAAAGGGGTTGTGCATATCTGGTCCAGGCAATGGAAGGATATAGGACAGTTGGAGCAGGCCCCATTGGTTGGGAGGAGTTCCATACTGCATATTTGGATTGGTTCTTCCCTCGTGAAATGAGGGAGATTATAGAAGATGAGTTTATAAACCTAAGGCAGGGTAATATGACAGTCCAGGAGTATGCTTTTGAGTTCACTCATTTGTCCAAATATGCACCAGAGCTGGTGACTGATCAGATAGCTCGGGTGAGCAAGTTTGTGTACGGAATAGCGTACTACCTGGTCAAGGATTGCAGGACCGCTATGATTCATCAGGATATTGACTTTCCTCTATTGGTTTTGTACGCCAACAGATGGAGGCGGTGCATCTGAGAGAGAGGGAGGCCAAGAGGGCCAGGACAGACAGTTATGGGTTCTCTCAGCAGAGATCAGGAGGCGGACATCGCCAGCAGTCTCATCAGAGGTCATTAACTCCAGCGTGATCATCAGCTAGTGCCCCATCTAGATCGTGAGGTGATCAGAGGAGAAGATCCTCAGGTTCGAGGGGCTAGAGGGGCATGCAGACAGAGCATACCTTTTTGGCCTTCGGAAAGTGTGGCAAGAGTCATATAGGAGAGTGCTTGATGGGATCAAATATTTGTTTTGGGTGTGGTAGATCCAGCCATACGCGCCAAGAGTGTCCCTTGGCTAGAAAGGGTGATAGTAGATTTCATGCTCAGGCGACCAGTTCAGCAGCAGCCCCATCTGAGCAGGGTGCGTCCACCAGTTCAAGTGGTGGCCAGCGCCAAAATAGGTTTTATTCCCTTGCATCCCGATAGGAGCTGGAGTCTTCACTAGATGTGATCACTGGTATGTTACGAGTATTCAACTTTGACATATATGCATGTTAGATCCAGGGGCTACTTTATTTTTTGTGATGCCCTATTTGCTAGTAGTTTCGGAGTCAGTCCCGAAATCCTATCAGAACCCTTCTTAGTCTCTACACCAGTCGGTGATTCAGTTATAGCTCAATGGGTATATAGAAACTGCCCTATCACAATCCTTCAAAAAGACACCTTGACAGACTTAATAGAGCTATCCATGATAGATTTTGATGTTATCTTTAGAACCCATGCGGTAGAGTTTCGATTTTTGGGTGAGCCAGTCCTAGAGTTGAAAGGTAGTTCAGTTTTGCTTGTAGGTCACTTCATTTCCTACCTTAAGGCCAGAAAGATGATTTCTAAGGGTTTCATGTACCATCTAGTTAGGCTTAAGGATTTTACGTCTGAAACCCCGACTATCCAGTTAGTCCCCGTAGTGGGCAACTATCCTGAACTGTTTCCAAATGATTTATTGAGAATTCCCCCTACACGGGAGATTGATTTTGGTATTGACCTGCTTCCCCATACGCAACCTATATCTATTCCTCCTTACAGAATGGCTCCAGATGAGCTAAAAGAGTTAAAGGAGCATTTGAAGGATCTCTTAGACAAGGGTTTTATCAGACCTAGCAAATCCCCATAGGTTGCACCAGTTCTCTTCATTTAAAAGAAGGATGGTTCCCTTCGGATGTGCATTGACTATCGGCAATTGAACAAGGTTACCATCAAGAACAGGTGTCCCCTCCTCAGGATTGATGATTTGTTTGACCAGCTTCCAAGTGCTAAGTGCTTTTCAAAGATAGACCTCAGATCCGGATACCATCATCTCAGGGTTCGGGAGAGTGACATTCCGAAGACGGCCTTCAGGACTCAGTATAGTAACTATTAGTTTGTAGTTATGTCTTTTGGACTAACGAATGCTCCTGCAGCTTTTATGGATTTGATGAACCAGGTGTTCAAGCCATATTTGGATATGTTCGTGATTGTGTTCATAAATGATATTCACATATATTCTCGAAGCGAAGAGGAGCATGCCACTCATTTGAGGGTGGTTCTACAGACTCTGAAGGATTGTCAACTGTATGCTAAGTTCATCAAGTGTGAGTTTTGGTTAAACTGTGTAGCATTTTTTGGTCATGTGGTGTCAAGTGAGGGTGTACAGGTGGACTCCCAAAAGATAGAAACGGTGAAGAATTGGCCTAGACCAGTGACTCCTTTGGATATCAGGAGTTTCTTGGGTTTAGCTGGTTAGTACCGGAGGTTTGTCGAAGGGTTTTCATCCATTTTGGTATCGTTGACTAAGTTGACTTAGAAGAAAGTGAAGTTTCGATGGTTGGAGGCTTGTGAGAAGAGCTTCCAAGAGTTGAAGACTCGACTCTGGTCACCAGATGCTCGCTAATGAGTACCATGTCTTCCCAGTGAAGTAGAGTCGTCTTCATGGGGCCTCAACGATCCCGGTGGTGATGTCCAAAGCGTGACGGACCGGGTCAAATTGAGGAGCTTGCTTCGCCAGTACTTGAAAGACTCAAAAGACCTACTTGATGAGTTTCCTTATGAGTGAGTTCGTAGGTGCCTTTAAGTCGAGTGTAGCTAAGCCACCTCAGCACTAGTGTTGACCTTACCTGAGGATGCCGATGGGTTTGTGGTATATTGTGACAATTCGAGGATCGGTCTTTGGTTGTGTATTAATGTTGTACGGTAAGGTTATAGCCTATGCTTCCAGGCAGCTGAAAGTTCTTGAAAAGAACTATTCGACTCATGGCCTTCTAGTTGGTAGCGGTAGTATTTGCGTTGAAGATTTGGAGACACTATCTATACGGGGTCCATGTGGATGTGTTTATAGACCACAAAAGCCTGTAGTATGTGTTTACCCAAAAGGATTTGAATCTACGTCAAAGGAGATGGTTGGAGCTTTTGAAAGATTATGATATGAGTGTCCTTTATCATCCAGACAAGGCTAATGTGGTGGCAGATGCTCTTAGCAGTATTTCTATGGAGAGTGTGACCCATGTAGATGAGTGGAGGAAAGATTTAGTAAAGTATGTACATCGGCTTGCATGGATACGAGTTCATCTTGTTGACTCGACGAATGGTGGTTTCATTGTTCAAAATGGATCAGAATCTTCCTTGGTGACTGAGGTCAAAGCTAGACAAGACAAGGATGCTATTTTTTTAAGGTTGAAAAAAGTCGTTCAGAACTAGATGGTGGAGGTCTTCTCCCAAGGGGGAGATGGGGTACTACGATATCAGGGTCGTTTGTGTGTATCGGGAGTTGATGATTTGAGGGATCGGATGTTGTACGAGTCTCATGGTTCCAGATATTCTATACATTCATGTGCAACTAAGATGTACCGTGACCTACGAAAAATCTATTGGTGGAGTGGCATGAAGAAGGACATAGCAGAGTTTGTGGCTAAGTGTCTGAATTGTCAACAGGTGAAAGTGGAACATCAAAGACCTGGAGGTGTGCTCTAAGATATTAGCATCCCTACTTGGGAGTGGTGGAGATAAATATGTACTTGATCACAGTGTTGTCTCGTACTCGTCGACGGTATGACTCTATTTGGTGGTTATAGACAGGTTGACTAAAGTAGCTCATTTTCTATCGGTCAAAAGTATTAATTCAGCGGAGGATTATGTTAAGTTGTACACTGGGGAGTTAGTTTGGTTGCATGGAGTTCCCTTGTCCATCATATCTGATAGAGGTACTCAATTTACCTCCCAGTTTTGGAGATCATTTCAGAAGGGACTTGGTACTCAAGTTAAGTTTAGCATAGCTTTTCACCTGTGGACAGATGGTCAGGCTGAATGGACCATTCCGAATCTCGAGGATATATTGAGAGCATGTGTGATTGATTTCAAAGGTAGTTGGGATGATCATTTACCTCTCATTGAGTTTGCATATAACAACAGTTATCATTCCAGCATTCAGATGGCTCCATTTGAGGCTCTTTATGGGTGGAGATGTAGATCACCTATTGGTTTGCTCGAAATCGGTGAAGCTGCATTGATAGGACCAGATTCAGTTCATGAGGCTTTCGAGAAGGTTCAGATTATAAGGGAAAGGTTGAAAATAGCTCAGAGTCATCAAAAGTCCTATGCGAATGTGAGGAGGGAGCTTGAGTTTGAAGTTGATGATTGGGTGTTTCTGAAGGTATCTCCCATGAAGGAAGTGATGAGATTCATAAAGAAAGGGAAGCTTTGTCCTTGTTATGTTGGCCCATATCGGATTGTGATGTGTGTTAGCAAGTTGGCTTATGAATTGGAGTTGCCCTCTGAATTGGCTTCAGTGCATCCGGTGTTCCATGTGTCGCTTTTAAAGAAGTGCATGAGTGATCCAATTTTGGTTGTTCCGGTGGAGAGTGTGGGAGTGAAGGATAGCCTCAGCTATGAGGAATTTTCGGTGAAAATACTTGATCTTCAGGTTTGGAAGCTAAGGAACAAAGAAGTAGCCTCAGTAAAGGTTTTGTGGAAGAATTAGCATGTCGAGGGAGCTATGTGGGAAGCCGAAGTAGATATGATGGCTAAATACCCGCATCTATTCCCTTCCGGCTCAATTTCAGCTTGAGGTACCAGTTTCCTCCCTAGTACTCTATTCAGTTTCATGTTCAGTTCATGTGTCTCAGTTTCTTTCATGTTAATGTATGTATGTGTAATTCATAAATTCATTTCAGTCATATATTTCAATCCAGAGTCAGTCACTCCATCAGTTTCAACCTTAGAAGTTCAGTATGTGAGATGTTAGTTATGTTTCCCCAGTTTTTCAGTATGTTCATTCACATTCTAGGACGAGTATTCCTAAGAGGGAGATATTGTAATACTCTGGAAGTGCCTAAGACTAGACTCAGGATTTGAAATGGAAAAACAGTGGAAAATTTTGAGATTTCTCTTAGAACGACTCGTGGTATGGGTCGTTGGTGGGTCTAACGATCCATTGGAGGCACTCATCTTGAGGGTCTGCAGAAGTAGACTTGGGAGTAACTGGTCTAAGGACGACCTGTTAATTGATATAACGATGTGGTAAGGGGGTTTTTGTGAGGATGGTACTTCCCAAGGTGGCCAACTATTATACCCTGAGAACCCGTGGATCAGACTCGGGAGTTAAAATGGAGAAAAGCTGGAAATTCACACCAGGTCACAGAACGACCCGTGAG
The DNA here is from genome assembly GCA_018107945.1 of Datura stramonium. Lineage (NCBI taxonomy): Eukaryota > Viridiplantae > Streptophyta > Magnoliopsida > Solanales > Solanaceae > Datura > Datura stramonium. Next base: position 41,920 of record JACEIK010002543.1, read on the forward strand.
GTGGGTCGTGAGGGGTGGCCACGAGTCTTGGAGTGACTCGTGGTCGAGCAGGGCACGGACAAGTTTTGGGGGAGACCACGGGCATGACCATGAGTCGTGGTCACGCCACACGACTCATTAGGTCTCCCGTGGCCTAGGTGGACCAGTTGGCAAACAGGGAAAGGACAGTGAAGACCATGGGTGGTGACCACGAGTCGTGGTCAGCCACCACGATTCGTTGTCAGCCACCATGATTCGTGGGGTCCCTTTTAGGGTCCCCTGGGGAGTTTGGCCAGTAAGCATGACGGTTTCAGGCCACGAGTCGTGCCCCCTGGAAACGACTCGTGAGGTCCCTCGTGGGGACTGGCAACCAGAAAATATCCTGCATTATAGTAAGGGTGTTTTTATAACTCTTAAGTTCCTAAGGCCTAAACTACGTCGTTTTAGGCTCTAAATGGGGTCTTTTAAGGGGGATTAGCTAATGTTAGGCCTCATTCATGAATGCAAGAGTTTAGGGAGGAGGATAGAAGGTGATTCAAGGTGTTCTTCACCAATTCCTCACAATTCCACCTTGGGCTTTCAAGGGAGATTAAGAATCAGTATTTTCAGGTATTTAAGGTCTTCAATGGGTGGATTCTTCCATACCCATGTTCCTACTCAATGATTTCACTCAAAAATTTATTTTAAAACTCATGGGGTTTTATATTCGATTAGTATAAAATTTGATGATTTAATTATGGGTCTTGTGATTTTGAAATCTCATTATAATCTACTGATTTTGATCATCTTTTGGGATTTAAATTGATTATAATATTGTTGATTTTGAATTTCTAAATAATTAAGCTTGATTATACATGCCCCATGATGAATAGATTTATGATCCATTGGTGTTTTGATAAGCCCAGCAAGATTTATGAATTTATTATGCTATCCACTATGAACTTATGAATTTCAAGCTATATGCATTATCTACAAGTATGTATGAATTTTATCAATCATGAATTATGTTTTTGGCAGACCCACGGGCCTCAAGTCATGGCTAGTTCACGTATGTTCAAGAATGTTTATGATTATCATGATTTAACTAGCCCATAAACTCATGTATGTATTATTATGAGCACTATATACGTTTTAGGAGTAGTATCGAACACCGAGTAGGTTCAGGGCTCAGGTTAAGCCTCGGATCTCATGAACTACGTGTCACCTAGGTATGTTGGGACCCTTTCATGTTTTTCCCTGGCCTAAATGGCCCTTTTCATGTGTGATCACACTCTTCATGGTTCCTACCCTTGGCAAGGTACGAACACCCTTCCGACTAGGGTTACAAGTCCGGCTTCATGTGTGCTCATATGGGGTATGTCGGTTAAGAGAATCTCTCACTGTTCCTCATGATTTATGCATGTTATGACTATGTATGTTGGCTCAAGTCATGATAAGTAAAACTTTTCTATTATTATTACGATTATGTTATGTTACGAACGTTTTGAAAACCTTGAGCCATATGAATGTTGTTATGATTTATGATACCAATTGACGTGCCCGCAAGTGTACGGGTCGTGTAAGTAATATAGTGGCTCTTTTTAAGAACCGGATTATCGAACCCAAGGGACTGGACCCATTCCTCTAACTATCCATTTCATATGAATGTTGTTATGATTTATGATTACAATTGACGTGCCCGCAAGTGTACGGGTCGTGTAAGTAATATAGTGGCTCTTTTTAAGAACCGATTATCGAACCCAAGGGACTGGACCCATTCTAACTATCCATTTATTAGTTTGAATCTTAAATATCTAAAGTGTTAGTTATAGACATTTTCGTTTGAGAATAATTAAGTCTAAGTTTGGGTCAACGAAATATTCTGAAAGTGCCTTAGGAGCAACATAGGGTTAAAACCGATTAGTCATGCGATAATAAGATTTGCAATGGAATGAGCATGGAACTACAATTGTTATTTCACATAATTATAACGCATGTTCATGGTCTTTCGAGCCTCTAAACACGGCAATCTAGCTCACCGCATCTTGTGAGCGAGAGTTTAATTTTCTAGTCGCGGGCAATCAATTATGTTGTGGTTTACGGGAGACGATTAGGACTTTCGTACGTCTAACCATTTAACGCAACTCACCCGCACACCTACTTCTTCGAGTGGTGATGTGGGACATCCCAAGTTGGTCTTTCATAACCCCCTGTGTGTCAATAACCAAGCAAGGTGTTCGGTATATTTCTATCCAAACACGGAACCTCTCCCGAGATTACTTCATGCTCCCCACATTCTCATGTCCCGACCTAGGTAATGCCTTCTCAAGCTATTTCCCATAATATGCTATTTTCATGGTGATCAATCATGTTCAAACTACAAAACAGAATGCAAGACGAAAACAACAATCAATAACTCAATTCCAAACAATATCATAGAATTACAATCATAATCCATGGCTTCAACCCTAGAGGAAGGGAAGGTTCTTGCCATTCATGTTAGTAAACTACGTTAATCTACTCATAATCTATACCATTAATCTACCCTAACTACATACTCTCATGAGATTGGAGATGGGAAGGGACTTTGATGAACCCCTAGGTGAGTTCTCCACTTCTCCCTTCACTCCTATGCAGTTTTTCTGAATAAAATCGTGACCCCTGAAAATAAGAGCTAAGGGTCCTATTTATAGTAAATGGAGAACGTGCATAATTTGTCTGTTAGAACGGCTCCGTGTCACGGAGTGTATCACGGAGCACTGCCTCCGTGACACGGAGGCATCGCGAAAGCTCACCGGAATTCAACCCGAAATTCGGCCTTGGCAGCATGTTGCCGCGATGGCAACGTGTCACGTTGCGCGGGCAGCGCGTCTCACACTTGTGGTCGCGGAGTCCACCTCGTGGCACGCTGCCAACGCGCAGGGGGCTGTCTTAGCAGCCTGCCTGCCGTGGCACGCTGCCGACGCTGCCAGCGGGCTGTTTTGGGCCTCCTCTTGCCGACGTTCGTGTGCTGGTTCTTCTCCAAGCCTCTACTTCACCAACTAAGAATTAGCTCCTCAAAAGTCATCAAAAACCTGAGCAAACAAAGGCTAATCATGTTGGTTAGCACATATCCTCACTTTTATATAAATCACATGAAAAATGTATCAAACAGTCAGACAACACGAACAATTTAACATAAAGCGTATCACGGGACCTATTATTTCCCGTGATCACAACCCCACACTTAAAGCCTTAATTCGTCCTCGAACAACCTTACATATCATGCATATGGAGAGTCCCATAACTAAATTTAGCAAGATGATTCAAGCTACAGCTATAATGATTACGCAAGATGCAAGTTAAAAATAGAACATGCTATGAAATACAACTATGTTAAGACTTCTTAACCTCAAGAATCGACTCTCAATTTACGTAAACTCATGTCAATCAACTGATTAAGAAATCCCACATGAATTTTATCCTTCATTAAACATGTGCCCTCACGGAAAGAGAGTTACCCAGTCACATGCAAAAAAAATTTTTACATCACAACATGTGTGGGTAATAAAAAGAATATACACTCACTCTCACAAAGAATTCACATGCTTCATGTCATGACCCATAGGCTTG
>JACEIK010002543.1:67870-83344 GCA_018107945.1 Datura stramonium
ATAGTAAGCAATACCCACCCCCTCTAGTCTAAGCACTCTGCTTCTACTAGCCATTTGACATTAACTCATCAACTTCTCAAAAGTTGAAACGAAAAGAATCAAAGGGAGGATTTCACATGCATTACACTGCTTTGGACTTTATCAGTACCACATACCTGAAGAAGCAATTCATATTTTGAGTTGAATAGGAATACACTGAAAGCTCTATGCAGCAAATTTTCAGCTTCAATCTTTTCCATTAAATGACCTGCAATTATGGATTATTAGTTATAAATGAGACGACCATTGATGACAAGCGGAGATTAACAAACTTGTCAAATGCATTTAGCCATAAAAAAGAAAATGCAGTCTCAGTATCTCAGATACATCAAGAGATCATATACAAAAAGAAAGAAATTAGAAGATTGTGGTTCAGCTCCACCATAAAAGACATAAAAAGTTCACATCACCTGAGAACATGCCAAATATCAATTGTCTGATTCAGATGAGGGACAATATCAGCAGTTCGTTTTATAGACAACAATATCATCATATATAAGGGCTTCATCCAAGATTCTTATCCAGTAGAAGAGGTACTGCTAGTTATTCTGTAGCTTACAGATTTTCAGAAAGATAAAATTACATTGTTACTGGACATCTTTCATTCTCTCGAATAAGTAATTTAATTATCCGTGTACCTCCGCTTTGCTTTTTAATCCATTTTGTTAAGAGAATTACTGGGAAAGAAACAAAGAACAAGAAGAAACGTGCCTTAGCAAGAAGTGATAATGACACACAATGAAATTAACAGCAACAAGAAATGGGCACTCCTAACATGAAGAAGAAATGGCTTAATAAGTAATTATTTTACTGCAAGAGTGCCTTCCCTGGGTGAAAGGTCCAGAGTGCCTTCCCTGGGTGAAAGGTCCAGAGTGCCTTCCTGGGGTGAAAGGGCCAGAGTGCCTTCCCTGGGTATAAAAGCGGGATGTTGAACCCATTAAGGAAAAAAATAAAAGCATACTGCGTTCACGCAGGACTTGGGGAAGAGCCACACCCCAAGGGGATGACGCAGGCAGTCTATCCTGATACATGATACAAGCATTGGTAGCTAATTTCACAGCTCAAAGCTATAGGTCACACAGAGACATTAAACCATTTAATAAGGTAAACTTGTGTCTCACGGTACACGAAAAGTGAACTAAATACAGACTTACTTTCCGGACATAATTCTAACATGTAAATGTATACTCACCAAGAGAGTCACCAACAGTCAATTAGGGCTGTGGATGTTATTATAAAGTAACTGGATATAATAATCTGAGGAAGAAGAGTCTAATCAATGCATGTAGAAGATAGAAAAGTTTTCCTATAAGATAAAAAGAAAATTTTCAGTTGTATGAGTCTAATTATTTTTGTACCTCCATCTCAAGGCAACAAGGTGTGAAGCTTAGGGTGAAATTAGTTGTTTTCACAGCTTAGAAGGTATTTGGATAAGCTTACACCAGTCAATCTAGATTTTAAGTATACTTTTGGCTTATTTTGGTGTTTGGTAAACATCAAATGGACAGTTAAAACTTGGTGAGTTCTTGCTTTCGTGAAATTAGGAAAATAAAACGAATTTCTTCTAGTCTTAGGTATATAATTTGAAATTGAGATATAGAAAATAGAGTTTTGTATCTTTCTCTATCTCCTGAAAAACCATTTTAGCTAAAAATTCATGTTGGGTCCGATTCGAACGAATCTTTCGATAATTTGTAAAAAACTCTTTTTCTTATTATATGTACTCAGTTAGATTTAGATATATAGATACATAGATCTATACTAAGAATTTCAAATTCTTCAAATTCTATTAATAATAAATATTATTTAATTAGAATTTAAATTCTTAATTTAATTATAGNTATAGTTACTACAAGATATCTTTATTTAGAACAAGCCCAAAGCCAATTTTTTTAACTTAAAAGCTCTTTGAGTTTGGCCAAGTATTTTACTTTATTATTCCTTACACTTACAAAGTGGAGTTAGGCTTTTGGTTTAGCATTTGGTATTTTGGGGATAATAAGAAAATGTAAGGCATAATAAAGTAAAATACGGTCAAAGCCAAAGATCTTGTAAGCTGAAAAGCAACAAGTTGGGTAGCTTTTGACCTATTTTGGTTTAAAAGCACTTTTTGTATGTAACAAATACCAAAATAAGCCAAAAAGTGCTAAAAACTGGTTTGACCAACTTTTAAATTTGCTCACACACCCTCCTACTTCCCCCTTCATTTCCAAGTAACAAAGGGTTTCTAATAGACTAATTTAGAACTTCAGATTTGTGTATTCCTCCACTACGTCTTTTCTAGATACTAGAAATACCCCTACCCTCTTCTTTTACTTCCGTTCACCCTCCTCTTCTCTTCACCTAATTGAGCACAATTTAGTTGTTACAGAGTTACATAGCGAAAAGCACTTCTGAAGTTCCCATTCCCTTGGACACACACATGAACAAAACCAGAACTATGTAGAAGATGCTTGAAATTAAGACAGATAAATAAATAACTAAAACACACTGCTTTTTGTTAATTACAGCTCAACATAAAACTGAAGCTGCTACACCAAATTCTCCAACTCCGAATCCCTCCAGCATTGAAGAACAAAACTATTTTACATATGACAACTGATTTTTTTGGCACCCACTTATCAATATGATTTTAACCAACATATTATTATAACTGAGTGAATTTAGTAACATATTCAGTGGTTAATGCACATTGAAACAGGTCATAGGTGCATAGAAACTAAGTTAATCAGAATTAACTATGATATTTTAATTTAATTCTTATAAGTAAACTACCAAGATGCGGAAGTGTTATTAACATTAATCTGTTCAACGGGACATAACATGCATATCTTTCTGCCCCTTTTTCTTTAAGGACACCAATGAATGGACTTTGGAGAATTAAACATAATATAATTTCTATAGGTGACTAATTAGTATCTCCCACAGGCCATAAGGTTCTTGGTGGATAGATATAAGAAGTACTCCCAGAACCACAATATCTGAATAATCTAAGGGTGTAAGGCTTTAAACAGCCTTTTCAAAGGGTGTAATCACTTTTCTAATACAAAAAAAGACATGTATATAGGTAGATATGGTAACATAATACAATAAATATTAGCATGTCATACTCTATTAGTAGTACTAAAATCCCCAATGTAATTGAAGACACCTAGCTATGAGAATAGACTACTGAATTATGGAGATGCTTTTTAAGAAAATGCATTACCTATTCCACAAAACAACTCGTAATAGCTAACCCCAGAGGAAAAGCATAAAGGTTTTTGTCAATGTAGGAAGATGGTAGCAAATGCTCTTGGTGGTGGTGGTGGGACAAATCTATTCTTTTTTCTTTTTTCTTTCAGATGGCAGTGGTGGAAAGAAAGAACAAAGAATGTGAGTTGAGAATATAGATCTTACAAAACTATAACAGAGTTAATTCAAAATTAATGAACTATATTGAATCGGATCAAGTTCATCCGCCTAATTACAATGAGAGTGCTATGCTTACTTGAGATCACAATATTAGAAGTTGTATCAGGAAAAAGCTAAGTTTCCAGCTTGGTCACCATAACAAGTGACTATCTAGTTTATAATAAGATAGCGAAAATTATAAAGAGAAGACAGCCCAAAATTTACTTGACACTTCTCAATTAAGAAATGCATCATCAGTATGTATTTCAGATAATATTCACCAAGACAATTAATGGAAAAAACATGTCCAAACACAAAACCAAGAGAAGGTGTCACAAAATATCGGCAGAGTACCAAAATAAAAATAAGATGTATTTCCACAATAAACAATTTGACACACACATAGTAGTATTTGCTATTTATTTTTGGAAAGGAAAATGAAGCTGGTTGATCCTAAAGGTGCTATCACCTAGAAAAGAAACAAGAATAACAGCAACCTCACACTAGGTGACAAAGAACTGAAAGCTATCTCACACATTCTCTCTAACACAATTCTAGAATCTTCCACCACCTGACGCCCTTGATAGTATTGAGGTAAGACAATATTGCATTAAGATCAAATACAGAAACATCAAAGCATTAAAATGAACTATAGCTAGTCAGGCAAATGCAATACTTTCTCCGTTCTCTCCGTTCCCTTTTACTTGGTAGGTATACTAAAAATATCTGTTCCAAAATAATAATCAATTTAAACTCAAGAAATAATTGACCATTTCCTTTCAACTCTATCTATCTTTAGTACTTAAGTCACTCTAGAAAAAAAATTATTATTGCATGTATCTGTTATTAATTAATAGTGTTATATTAATCAAATTGCAATCACATATTAATTTTTTCTTTATTTTATTATAAGAATGTGTAAGCCTTATACTTGGTAAAATAAGGGAACCGAGGGACTAGAAGATATGCAGATGAGGACATTTCGAAAGAGGCAGCACACTTACAATTGTACTTGGTGTCATGACCAACAACACGGTCATTCTCGTCCACCAGAATACATCTGAAAGAGACAAAACGTGGAAAAGGTGTTAAAACTTGGGAAAGGAACTGGAAAATTATTGCAACACTACATGGATCCAGAGAAAGAGAGGAGACAGATAAAGGATAACTTCTAAATAATTTCTTGAAAGCCGTGGTAACACAAGTTTTTTTTTTTATTGATAAGTAATAAAAGCTCCAGAAAGCATGTAATTTAGAAACTATAGTTCAATATTATCTATTAATTGCATATCCCAAAGTAACACACTTTAAGATTATAGTAATAAGAACGACTGGAGACTCTCAAGATCACATTAATTTAATCCAAAAAATTGTATATCATTCACAAAATCCACACCTGTCTCGTATCTAGAAATAAATTTATCTTAACTTTCAATTAAAAAGAGGAATTTGGAAAAAACTCAGAAGTATATCTAGTGATAAAACAAGTCGGTACATCAAAAATCACAAATAACTTTGACATTCCAAATAAGGGATACGGAAAAGAGAACAGACTCGTCTTCAAACATGAGACGGCGCTGGACAGCGTCCATGTTAGCATCAGCAATGGCATCACCCATGGTTGTAGTAGAATAACACCGGAAACGGCACCGAAGAGAGAGAGCAGGGAGGCTTTTAGGAAGAGAGGATTTGGGTACCCGTAGTGAGAAGGGTGAAGGAGGAGAAGTTATAGGGGAGGCGATGATGAGCCTCCGCCAGATTTGAAAAGAAGGTGAAGCAGTAGTCAGCGACATCTGGGACTTCTCCCCATCAATTAGTCTGATTCCTCTTTCCTCTTCTTCTGCTTCTCCCCTTATATTTTTCTTGCCGGATTTTCTTCTTGTAATCTCTATCCCAAAATTTGCAAGCTAATAACAGAAATTGGTTTGGTATTTATTAAATAAAACATAAATACATCTCTCTTCTTTTTCTCTTTTTTCATTGTTTCCGAATAAAATTTGGAGAAATTTTCACCTATTTCCCTTTTTAGACACCTATTTAATAAATGGATCCTCTTTTTATTTTTTTTTATATGGACTTTTTAGACTAATTGTCTTAAATTTTTTTTGAGCAAATTGAAAATCGTATAAGAAAATATTAGGTCATGGACTACAATTGTGATGTACTTACTCAGTTTATATTTTCTTTCATTTCTCCTCTTTATTTTACCCTTTATAGTATAAATATTTTTTAAAATTTCTTTTAATAGTTTTCTTAATTAAATGAACAATCAGTTTCCAAATTGAATCTTATTTTTTATTGCTTGAATTTCAAAATAATATTAGAATCATATATTTTATTACAAGTGTGACACAAGCTATTTATGTGTTGTTGATACTAAAAAAAGTCGGCCGTTGGCAATTAAGCTTTAAAAAACTAATTCATCAAAAACTATTCTCAAATTTGCTAGGCTTTTTCTGTGCCTTAACAACATGGTGAGATGCACATTTCCATCAAGTGCAATTTTTCCTAATTAGGCAGACATCAAAGTTAAGATCATGAAAAAGATGTAACAAAGCATTAGGCACAACCCAACTTACAATAGTTGTTTGTAGTACATACTAATATGTATTGACATCACCATCCTAAACTTAATGCATCTTCTGTCTTTGATCATGAATTTTGAATTATTTATCTTTCAATTCTGCTCCCAAATAATTAACAAATACTTTTGGTAAAATTGTGATATTGAAAAAGAAGTTTGCATTGCTATTAATGCAAATGCAATTAGAATTCTAAAATTCAAGCTAATAATTTTCAAGCTATAAGTCATTATCAACTGTATTATATAGTAATAAACAGGTTGAAACTTTCTGAAAAGATATTTTTGTTTAATTTTTGATTCTCTGCTTGTCTTTTCTAATCAGTTTCAGGCTAGCTATCTCTTTCTGTTTTGCTGCAACTAGTATGTTAATCGTACTGGTGATATTTTGCTATATTTTCAAGATTCTATTTTGCAAAAGATAAAATTTTAATGCGCAAACTCATCACATTCTTGACGCCGACTCTTGTTTTTCATCAATCAACGTTGGACATGAAATTTTATCGATTATTGAAGTTAAATTTAAAAAGTAAAACATAGTAGTTCAATGTATCAATATATTATTTAAAAATAACTATTAAGATAACAATGAGAACATCACATATCATTTATTTCATTTTATAATCATGTGTGAGCACACATTAAAGTTTTTAAAGTAGTATAATTCAATTAACTGTGATGCAAACTAATCAACCTTCCACTAGTGCTAAATATTGATTCAGAAGCAATGATAGACATAGAAATGACTAAGAGGTCGTGAGCAATCTTTTACAAAATAGAAAATTTCTATTCATTTGTCTTTCACCAACTCAAGTGATAGTTGATATTCTCATTCAAGATTCCAATCAAACAAACAATTAACCAAAGCACCACACAAAGCATCTTTATCACGCGGAGTGAGAACATAAACAAACCTCAATTATGACTTTGAAGCCTCCAAGAATCATCAATAAAATGTCTAGTAATAGTCATAAATTCTTTTGTGTTGTTATTTGAAGTCCACATATCAATTATTATTATAATTTTACTCGTGACTTTCTCCAACAAGTTAAAAATTTGTTATTATAAATTGTCAAAAATATTCATTATGTCATTTCTTATCATATTTCATGAAACCATCATAAACATAGGTTGGAGACTCGCAACAAAGTTCTGAAAATCTCGCATGATCAACAATAAAGAGTGGACACTCATATAAAATAATGGTACGTACAAGTTGTTTAAGTGGAATATCTTGGTCAAAATAGTGTTTTTCATCATCATTTCCGTATCACCCTCACTTTTTGACCTATTAGGACACTTAGATATATAGTCCCGCATAGACTTCATCTCCTAAATTTTAGTATTTTTATTATTGAGGAATACAATACTCACATTGACCGTACGAAACACCATTAACATACACCAACTTGAAATAATTTCATATTTTATAATATCTCTTTCTTTTTTCTAATTCAACAACTTCATTAAGTTGAGAAGGTCAGAAATTCAGGCTTTAAGAAAATAGTGTTAGATAATGAAGTGAGTAGATTATTATTATTTTTGAGATGTTATAATTATCTTTTACAAAATTATAAGAATGTCATTACAATTTTGCATAATAGCTATGTAATATTTGTTAAAAAATAATCTAGTAAAGAGACATACTTTGAATGTAATAAAGGTATAAGAAATGATACAAAATAAACACAAAATGTACTTTATGTACTAGTAACATATTAGAATATTATTCTTAGTACTTTTGCGAGATCGGTTTACATATTAAAATTTATCTGCCAGCAATGCAAAACAATAACCAGCAGAAGAGTCTCAAAATCAACTTTATTAATTCTATAGAGTACTCATTAATAGTATATTTGCTTCACTAGTTGATTTTTTATTTTATTCTTTTTATGTAGGAATTAAGTTAAATGCATCAACCACATAATGAATTTCTTTTACAATCTTCTCTTATCGACATGAATATAAAAATATTCATGAACCAATTTTCTTTTAGTGTAATTCAACATATTATATTAGGTTCTTTTTGTAAACACATAATTTTGTTTATTTAATTCATATAAGATTTGGATTGCATCTATTTTCATTTGGATTGAATGATTAATTTGGATTGCACAGTTAAATAAATTTATTTTATTAAATTAAAGTTTAGGGTTCATTTTATCTTGAGCCCTAAAATCATACCACCAAGTGACATGACATCCCAGTCAAATTCAAGACCAATAAGACGATGTCACATGTTTAAATCCCAATCAAATTCAAGAACCAATCGAAAATAACCTTATCACATAGCATCTATGATAAGCTTGATGACTTGCGTGAACCAATCAGAATCATCCAAGAGAGTTCATTTACACTTGGACTGTCTACCCTCTACAATAAAAAATAGGAGGATTATATAATTTTCAAGGAAATTCAACAAATATTAGAGAAAGCATCAACTTTGACTACACAGTTCTTTAAATGAGTGGTCAACAAAGTTTTTCCTAAGATCAACTTGAAACAATGAAGTGTTACCAACATTCTTGGACAAACACATTTCTAGGAGGTTCAAACCATCTTGCAATTCAAAAAATATGTTATCGAAGGCCCTCGAATCACGGAAATCTTAGGAGAGAATAATCAAGAGAACAACAAAATGGTACTCTGCAAGATTCATCAATAAAATTATTATTTTTGGCTACAGTTATTTTTGGCTGCAGTTATTTTTGGCATTTTCGAAGATTTGTCACAAACAAATTTTGGCACTCCCTATGGGACCAAATCTATCCTTCATCTCTTCTCTTACCAAAAATTTATAAAATCTAGAGCTACGAAATCATAGAAATGAAAACTCCATTTTAATGGGTACTTCAAGTCTCGTCTTTGAGTTTCGGTAAGTCAACATGCTTCGACAAGTCTTGAAGTAGAGGGCATTTGTAGACATTAAAATTTTATTGGATTTAAAATAGAATTCTATAAGACGAGTCTAATTAATCTTTAAACTAAGTTTCATTAGGGTTTCTTATAGGTTACTTTATCCTAAACCTTAGCTCATGCCTATAAAAAGGGACACATATTCCCTTGAAGGAGCATCTCAAAATCTCACAAACTCCTAGGATATTTATAAGGAGATATAAATACTTCCTTTGTCAAAGCCATCACCTGATGTTCCTTGCGATCAACTACATTGAAAGGATGTCCGAATCACTCTACATACGAAAAATACGCTACTACAAACTCGAATTATGAAGAAAATTCAAAAAGAAGAATCAATGGAGGAACAAAATTATACGCATAAATATTCATCAATAAGATCTATGTTTCAATATATTTTATTTGTGATTACAATTTATTTTCCATCAATTTAAAATATATTGCAAATAAATAAGCACACCCAGTGGGACCAAAGTATGCTATTCATCTCTTCCTCCAGCAAATAAAAAAACTATAAAATCCAACTACTGCAATGGCCTTCAGAAAGACAAGTGATGTTCCAAGCATGGACGCTACTACTGCCACATCTACTAATCTCAGCCTTGTTGGCCAATCACTTAATACAATTTCAAGACTAACGCCTTTGATGGATCTAAATGTGTTACCTCTTTGGAGATAGAGAAAAAGAGCAAATCTCATGTGATGGTGATTACTGCAATCTAGGGGAAACCTTGCATCCATGTTATTGGATGAACTTTCTTAAACTGGTTTCAATTTTGGTGAATCTGAGAATTCAACAGACTCTTCGATTTCAACGAAGATCAACACTTTGATGACCGACATGGATGAGAAGTTTGCAATGATGGAACAAACTATTGAAGCCTTGAAGAAGTTTGTTGACGACAAAAATTTTTAAATCGCTCAATTATGAACAAGTTGGAGGCCTTTGCATCTAGAGAGTCAAGTCAAATCCCCAATTGTCCAGCTAGCTTCACACCATCAAACAAGGATATTGCGGAATCACTTGCTAAGTCCAAATTTCAAAAGAAAAAATAATTTGCTTCGGTTGCAGCGTTATCTATCTAATAGTTGCAAGATATAATAACAAACATCATCAAGACTCAATATAGATGAGTACGATAGAGTTTATTATACTACTCCAAGCCTTATACAAAACTGATTGATTGTCTATCCATGCTGATGAACTAACAGACACCAAATTGCAACAATTTGATGGCAAAGGAAACCTAAGGCAACAACTCATGCACTTTGTTGAAACTTGTAGCTATTATACCCCGTAAGTTTCTATTATTTAACTGATGCGTTCGTACATATGTCAAGAGTTTTAGAGTACAAAACATATGAAAAAGGGCTCAGGGAATGAAAGTACGAGTACGGAGTCGAGCGAGCAGGTGGTTGGGACGGAGGCCAGACGCATTGGGCACCGCACCGCACCAGCCCGGTTCCTTGAGCGGTGCGTCGCGCCCGACTCTTTGCGCTGTGGGCGGCGCATCGCACCTCCCCTGCACCGACCCTACCTATATATATTTAAGTGTATGTTGGTGAATCATTCCAAACATTTCCCAAGTGAAGAGCAGCGGCTAGGGAGAGTATTTCACGAGGTTTTTGTCATTTTTTCGCAAGATTACGCCGTTAAACTCCATCCAAACGCAAATTCATCTTGGATAATGAGTTTCAGGCCTATGAGGAACGTCCCTGCTGAGTAATTTCTTGGAAATTCGCTCAGAGTACCGGAACCCCGCTGAGTAAAAGTTGTCAAAATCGCTTCTAATTGAGTCCTAAGAGACTACAAGTGACGGGTAAGTGTTTCTACCTTTTAAACTCTTAGGAATTTGTGAGTTTTTGGCCAAATATAATGAAGTTGAATTGTAGTCAATGTTCTTTGAAAGATATCATTTTTTCCGATTCCTACTATTGAAATAACCTTATTCTCTCAGCATAAGGGTTGCAATTAAGAGGAATTACTGGCTTCAGGTTGAAACTATTTGGATAAACAAGAATCAACATTTGAGGTATGTTAAGGCTTATCCATTCGGCAAGTTATTCTCATCGTATAGTGATACGACCTATGCTTCTCAAAGTAGATAATGATCTCATATGTTGTGACTAGCTGCTGCCAGTAGATAATGATTATGTATGTTGTGGTTAGCCACTAAAAGATGTATTGAGAGTAAACTACAATATCCCTCATCGGGAAAGAGTATATTAAGTGTGACTAATGCTAGGAGCGTTATAGAGACTCCCCTATTCTTTTGTTTATAATATTAATGGGAATTTGATGTTTTGCTATCGTGCCAAGGCCTTAAAAGTTTATGATTAGCTGTTGGGCCTGACTTGGCAAGTTGGACAACATAGGATGTAGCCGGGTCATATAACTTTCTGTTTGACACCTATATAGACGGTAAAGCTCGCCTAGGGACCGCTGGCATATCTTGACGCCTCTAGGGATAGAATTTGGATTGGGTAGTCCTACCTTTGAGTAAGTAGCACCAGGGTTGCCTAGTGAATTGAGCGACGGCTTGCCATATGATTGGCTACTGTCAGTGACCGTTAGTCTCAGTCGACTTAGTGCTTGTCCTTCAAGTTTCTTAGAAGACCACCCAGTTGTTACAAGTATGACAGACTAGTTAATACCCTAAGGAGGGAACCTTGTTAGTAGCTAGATATGGGGCCAACTCCTCAGGACACTCTTATAGATGCCCATGTATGTGTTTCCATAAGGGGCTAGGTCCAGATATGCCTGCTTATGAGGCTATGTATCGCCCAGAGAGGCCATAGGACATCTGGACAGACCAAGTTAACATCTAAAGAGACTAGAACCATAGTATCACATCATTATCTTCAGGCTAAGAG
The DNA here is from genome assembly GCA_018107945.1 of Datura stramonium. Classification (NCBI taxonomy): domain Eukaryota; kingdom Viridiplantae; phylum Streptophyta; class Magnoliopsida; order Solanales; family Solanaceae; genus Datura; species Datura stramonium. Next base: position 79,674 of record JACEIK010002543.1, read on the forward strand.
TTATTGTAAATCGCTTGTAGGAAGTTAAGACTGACATTTTAGGAGCATGTCCGATTAGTAGCAGCCCTACAGTTGTTCTAAGCGAAGGAACTAAATAGTTGGTCGTCCGCGACCTTACTGTTTGCATATGAGCTATCATTGTTCTAGTATGACATTCGGAGTATCATTTAGGATACTCCAGACCTTTCCCTATTCTATCTAGGCCGTTAGAGACTATAGTCACTGCCAGGGCCCTCTAATCAGGTGTAGGCACATGGGGTGTGGCTGTTGGCAGTTGTGCAGACTATTCTAGGGGAGAGTAGCAGTCGTGTTAGGCCTTAAGAGCCAGATACACCTTTTGAGTGACTAGATCGAGACTTAAATATAGTATATCAGTTAGGATTGACCCCACCTAAGATGGCCTTCTGTTGACCAACTTCAGGGTTACTAACTATGTCATTGCCTATGGGGCTATGGATTGCTCAGAGGAGCTATGTGATGTACCAAGGGACTATATTCAGGCCTGTAAGACTATGTCTATGTCCATCCACGTATGGACCTCCTCTTATGTCGTACCGACATTACTGACCCTCTGTAGAGCCTTGTGTGCCCAGGGTGCAGTTGCAGGAGCCTAGAGGGCTCACACACAGTTACAGGAGTCCAGCAGGCTCAGTTGAAGACCTAGAAACCAGGTAGGTTGGCTATAGTTATCAGTAGGGACCTTGTTAGGGGTTTATAGATTGAATTGTACTTGACAGGGCTTATGGGGGCCCCAGTAGGTTGTTTTTGTGTTGCTTGCACCTTCCAGGCTTATGGGGGCTAGGTTAGGTTCTTGTTTGTATACTTTCCTACTAGCTATATCTTATGAATGTATAGTCGTACAGTTTTAGCTCATATACATGTAGTGATTTACTAGATGCAGGTTACAGATAAGAAAGCTTACAGGTTATCTTCTGCCCCTTCTTTCTACTTACTTTTAGTCTTTATCAACCTCTATTCAACTTTTTATTATCTATTTACATATTTGGTACATATTGTATTGACGCCTACGCGTGGGGCGCTACATACTTGCCTGCAGGTTAAGACAGACAGGTTTTGGGATCTCCTAGCAGTTATTCAGAGTCAGCAGATTGGCCAGCTCCTTTTATATGGAGTTTCTAGGTTGTAAAGGTTACTTGTCTTTTATTTGTATAGAATTTGGGTAGGTTGGGGCCCTATCCCGACCAATATTTCATTCTTAGAGGCTTGCAGACTACAATCTTCAGTTAGTTGTCTGTGTTGGCCATGTGGGGCCTATATATGTTCCGTTCTGTATGTTGACCATGTGGGGCCTAGTATAGCTTTCAATTAGCAGTCTTGTCAGCTATAGTGTTTATATGATTGCCTATTTTTCATTCTGTTATAACTAGACAACATGGTGGTCTTGTCGGCCCGCATAGGATCCTTTTGATTGTTATGTTGGCTGGGTTAGCTGTTTTCTTTTACAGGTGCTGCGTGGCCTTGTTGGCTCAAGGCTGTGTTTCTAGCTGAGATATAGCTGTTTGTTTTCTTGATTTTGAGTTGCTAGTAGGCACTAGAGGTGCATATGCCCAACCAGGTAAGCCCAGATCCTAGTATGGAATTAGGTGTCAGTCATGCCTCCCAAGGTGAGGCGTGACAGTAGCAACGCTACAACACATAGTGATTTGTTGGTAAAACAGTTCATTCATTCACTAAAAGGGAATGCATTCGACTGGTATATTGACCTGGAACTAGAGTTCATTGATAATTGAGATCAACTCAAGAAGGAATTTCTCAATTGCTTTTATAGTGCTTGTCGAACCGTAAGCATGATAGAATTGCTTGACACTAGGCAGAGAAAGGATGAACCTGTGATGTATTACATCAATTGTCTAAGTATTGGGTTTGGACTGCAAAGACCGCCTTTCTGAAATATCTACTATGGAAATGTGTTTTCACGAAATGCATTGAGGCTTTTTGTACATCCTACAAGGAATAAAACCGCACACTTTTGAAGATCTTTCTACACGAGCACATGACATGGAGTTGAGCATCTAAGTCATGGAAAAGCATCTCCTTTTGCTAATTTGACAAAAGAAAGGAGTGCAAGAAAGATACGCCCTCAAGGATACAAACTAAAGAATTTATGGCAATGAAAACGAATTTTGTAAATGTGACAGCCAAGGACAAATCGAAAGAGGAGGAAACCCCAAATCAATATCCAAAGGAAGAGAAACATCATCCAACCTTGAAGGAGTTATAGGCAAAAGTTTACCCATTTCTAGCTCCAAACGTGCCCATGATCCTTGAAAAATGTCTGGCCAAGAAAGTTATTGATCTTCCAGAATCATAGAGGCCCGAGGGGATAAATAAAGTTGGTGATCCCAAATACTACAAGTTTCATTGCTTCATTTGACACCCAATAGGAAAATGTTTCATCTTGAAGGAGAAACTCATGAGGCTAGTAAGTGAAGGAAAAATCATCATTGACGTGTATGGAAAACTAAAAGCAAATCATGCTAGTGTTGTACATAAGCAAAAAGGTGTTCGAATTCACAAACTATGCCAAACACTATCTTCTTGCAAATCAAGAGTTTCAAGCCAGTTGAAGTCAATTTTTCAAGAAAAACTCTTGAAGGTTCACTAGAGATAGATAACAATCTTAATGAAAATGAAGATGACAATTCGACTCTAGTTATTCATAGGAAACAAAGACATCAAGCAATTCTAAGAATACAACTTTCTAAGCCAAGAGCGATGAAGAGCGATGTGGATACACTACAACCATCAAAAAACACCAAATTCGGTGTTAGCAAGAAGATAAATGGTTCCTTGTCGTAGAAGTTCCAAAAGGATATTACATTTCATGAACTATTCCTAGAAATTTTTGTCAAGGCATTCAAATTGGTACAACATATGTAATTTTTACACAGACAAAATAAAGAAAAGCAAATAAGAGCATAATTCAACAATAACATAAGAGCATCATGCTAATGGAAAAGTCACCCCATTGTTTTGTTTCACTTGCCTTCACAGATGATGACTTGTTTTTAGGGTCTAAGCCACATAACATGCCTCTATTTTTAGTAGGTGCTATTCTAGAATAACATCTTAGTCGCATACTAATTGATGATGGTTCAATAGTCAACATCATGCCAAAAGTGGTGCTAAAAAGGCTTGGAATCTCCACTAATGAATTATCCAAAAGTAACCTAACAATCCAAGGTTTCAATCAAGGAGGACAAAGAGTCAGAGGTATGATTCGTGTGGGATTGCAATCGGTGACATAAAATCAAACACTTTGATTCATGTTATATATGTCAAACATCATATAATTTGCTGCTTAGACATCCTTGGATTCAATCCTTTCATTAAAATGGACTCATACTTTGCAAATGAAAAATTCTACTTAAATTCTTGTAATCAAATATGGAGAAATCTGCACCAACCTTCCCAACTATCATTGATTTAAAAGAGGAATGAAGTTCAGCGGGCCACTATCAAGATGTCTAAGAAGAGAATTGAAGAAGTTTTCATTAAGATTTCATCAATTGAAAGAGAGATGTGTTCGCTGGTCTATAGACGACTACACGCAAGTGCACGTGGTCGAACAAGTAGTAAAATGGCTCAAGTAAGCCAAGTATCGATCCCACAGAGACTGGACCAAGGTAATAATCGAATCAAGTGTCAAT
>JACEIK010002543.1:106539-121605 GCA_018107945.1 Datura stramonium
CATAGGCCAGAATTTGGACATAGAATCTAGAACCATAAATGGCTCCAAGTCGACCCATGACATGAACATAAAATCTGAAGCTCAACATAAATAAAGCGGAAGACTAAATTTTGAAATAGAAAAATTCTAAATTATTAAAACATTTGAACAAAGGAAATAACATAACGCATAATCCAAAGCTGAATATCATACTATGTCTAAAAAGCCTCTACAAACTGACGAGCTGATGGGATAACACCCCCAACTAGCTCACTAGAAAACTGAAACTAATATAGCCAAAACACGACTGATAGAAGGTCCTCGAAGGATGAGGAGTCACCAACAGGTGAACTGGTCTAAAATTTGATAACTGGATAGCGGCGAGACTGAACCTGAACTTCTAAGCCTGTATGATTTAAATGATACAACATAGAGTATGCGGTCAGTACTTGAAATGTACTGAATATGCAAGGTAAGTAAAATAGACTAAGCAGTAAAAACTAAAAACATGCATAACATAAATCATATCATCAAAAGATTATGAGAGTAAGGACTGCATGCCGATATCTTGAAAATATGAATAAACATAACTTAACTTCATAATTGAAACAAATGACCCAAAGCTGAAACTGATGATCATAAGTAACTTTGATAAACTGAACATTGGGTCAAACCTATTGAAACCATAATATCATAACTGATGAACATGCCTAACTGAAATCATGACAAACAATGGGAGACTCGTCATATAACCGGCATAATCATGATAGAGCTTATGTGATCCCAACTATTACACTCAAGTGGCCAGAGCCGTCCAAAACCTTGCCAACGCTAAGGATTCTACCATGATATCTATATAAAGCTGACGACCCCTTGGGGGCAGGGAAAGTCATAAGGGAGTTCCCAATAAATCTGAATAAACCTATATTGGCATGTAGTTTTGAGGCCCGGGGTTTGCCTGAACCCCTAGCCTAATTGGTGCTAGATACTACTCCCAAAAATATGCATATGCTCTCCATTATTTTTCAACGAAGCTGATCATGAAATTACATAGTCTGAAATATGAATATGAGGATCCTTGGCTCAAAACATACCACAAGCTGAAATGTAGGAGTCTAGACTCCAAAACCATGTGGTAAGCTAACATCATGAAATTGAACGAAATCATGATAACATACTTAAATCATGTGGGATTGCCCAAACTTTAACATGCTTGAAATAGACTTGATAGCCAAAAAATCATGGATTCATATATGGAAATTTATAAACATTCTTTCATGCTAAACATCTCATCATGCTTGAAAATATAGANCTTTCATGCTAAACATCTCATCATGCTTGAAAATATAGATTATAATCTTAAATTTTCATGAAACTTACATAATTGGGCATAATAATTTCAAAACTAAAAATCATGAATTTTAATTCAAAATAAATATAAATCATGCCCACTAATATTAAAATATCATTTAAAATATGAAAGGAATTGACCCATAAAGAAATCATAGACAATTTCATGAAATTGGATTAAAACTCCATAAGATCATAGACTTGACTTTAAGACTTGAATTCATGAACTTGATGAGAAATTTGGGCATGAGAGTGAAAGGAAACTCCTATTCATAGCCCTATATACCTGGGTGATGTTGATTCTACACTCTTCCTTGAAAGCCCAGGATAATTGAAGGAGAACTTGAAGAATTCTAGGCTTGATCTCTTTAGGAATTCTCTAGTCTTACATGCATGGGGAGGGAATAGGCTAGAATAGGCTAAAACCTCTTAAAATCCTCCTAACTGAGCTTAAAATGACGTAATTTAGGGATTAAGAGCTAATGAATTATTGAAATACCCTTAATAAAATAGCAGGGAAAACTGAACTGCCAGCTGCTATGACCCGTACCACGAGTTGTAGAACCGACCTATTGATCACGGGCAAAAATAGCATGCCCGAGATACGCTTTATAACTTAAATTAGTCTTGTTTATCTAAGTTATTTTATACATTTTCATGTGATTTTATATCATGTGATTTTATATGAATGTGAAGATATGTGCTAAACCAACATGATTAGTCTTTGTTTTGTAGGTTTTCGATGACTTTTGAGGAACTAATCCATGAGTTGGTGAAGTAGAGGCTTGGAAACGGAATTAATACGCGAACGTCGGCAAAGAGGGGAGGCACAAAACAAATTTCAATTACAAGGTTTCAAGAACGTGCCACGGCAGGCAAAGGTGCACAACAGCCCACCTGCACGTTGGTAACGTGCCATGGCAGGCAGGCTACGCGACATGGAGATGCTAACGCGTGCCCAAGGGGCAAGGACACGTTGCCAACGCTGCAAGGTGTTGCCGAGGACCTATTTTCTGGTGATTTCCAGAGAGCATCTACCTCCTGTCACTGAGGCAGTGCTTCAGGATACACTCCAGACACGGAGCCGTTCCAGACGACAGGCTAAATTAAGCACGTTCTCCATTTACTATAAATAGGACCCTAGCTCCTAATTCCATTTGGTCACTTATTTTATTCTCGAAAACTACCTAGGAGTGAAGGGAGAAAGTGGGGAGAAACCTATCTAGGGTTTCCACAAATTCTCTCATCTACCAACCTCGTGTAAGTATGTAGTTTAGGAGAAGCTTAATGGTAGTGTAGAGTAGTTTTATTTAACATGAATGGCTAGAACCCTTCCTCTAGGGTTGAAGCCAAGAATTATGATTGTGATTTTAAGGAAATTATTTTGGAATTAGTTTATTGATTGTTGTTTTCCTCTTGCATTCGGAATTGTTGGTTGTTTTTATGATTGGATCACCATGAAAGCATATTTGTTAGCTTGGGTAATAGCTTGAGAAAGAATTACCTAGGTCAGGACATGAGAATGTGAGGAGCATGTTTGTATCTCGGGAGAGTTTTGTGTCAGATAGAAATATACTCAACACCGTGCTTGGTTGACACACGGGGGTTATGAAAGACCAACGTGGATGTCACATCACCACTCAAAGAAGTAGTTGTGAGGCTAAGTTAAAGTTAAATGGTTAGACGCACGAAAGTCCCAATCGTTTCCCGCAAACCACAACATAATTGATTGCCCGCGACTAGAAATTAGCATCCTCGTCATAATGATGCATTGAGGCTAGATTGCTGTGTTTACAGGCTCGAAAGACCATAACATGCAATTCTACTTACAGAAATAACAATTGATAGTTCAATGCTTAATCCATTGCAAATCGTTAGTCTCGCAGTACATGATTATCCGTTTTAACTCTATGTTGCCCTAGAGTACTTTAATATTTCTCATGACCAAACTTAGACTTAATTAATCTAATCGAAAATGTCTATAACCAACATTTTAGGTATTTAAGGTCACATAGAAATGGATAGTTAGAGGAATGGGTCCAGTCCCTGTGGGTTCGACAATCCAGTTCTTAAAAAGAGCCACTATATTACTTGCACGACCCGTACACTTGCGGACGCGCTCGATGCGAAATAGAGTCGGCACCTACGACTCATGGTAGCCTTCCGTACTGAACCAAGTCCCAAACATCATTCCTCTAAAAAATTCCATGAATACTATTGCGACCCGTAACTTCTACCTATGAATCATATCCCCCACTTGTACAATCAGCACTTGAAAAGTTCACAGTCCTTGTTACAATCCATACCCATACACCACAACTCATAGTGGGGACTCGTGGTTTCAAAGGCCAACTGTTGATCCTTACTATGGGTCGTCCTACGAGTCATACCATCCTCATACGACTCGTACTGAGATAAAAAATAGGTTTCTCATGTTGAGCACTTTTAAAATCCCGAACTTAGTCTTAGAAACTTTTGGGTATTACAAACTCATATCGACTCCATATATTGGTGAAGCTCACAAATTAATAGCTAAAGTACTACACATGTGCCTAGTAGGGTGGTTTGCTACCATGTGTGTGTGATCTTACATTAGGAAATGCAGCGCCCAGGCCAAGGGGTATAAGTACAAATCGACAGTGCTTATATGTAAGGAAAACTTAATAATAGGACATAACTAGAAGACTTATAAAATTGAGATCAGAAAGATGACCTACTAGAGTGACCTGAAATCTGAAGACGGGATAAGAATTATTTTACAATTACATATTACACATTCTTGAGTTGTTGTACTTAAATTCTGTCAAACCTAATTACTTAACATACTTTATGTCTCATACTTGCATATTGCTCTTTATTTTTTGAAAATAACATATAATGAAATCATGACTACATTGGGGGCCATATGCTTTAAGACCAAACAATAACGGGCCACACTGGAGGGCTAGTAACAAATAGCCACTCTGGGGGCTTAGTAACAATAACCATTTCTAGGGGCTTAGAGCATACTTTGAATACAATGTAGATAGGCCAAGCAAAGCATATAATAACCAAATTAATTATGCATTCTTGATTTATTTTCTTAGGCGAGTTAAACATGCATTTCTAAGCTTGTTATACTACAAAATTATTCGTTAAGCTTGTTCTACTGTAGTCACCTTACTAACTGAATCTAAACATCTTTAAGTGAGAGAATATAACAATTCAATCTATCACTAAGGACAACTCAACTGAAGCTTATAAGTCTTGATTACATAACTTGAACCATTTATTTAGGAACAAGACAACAACTTACTCATTGAAGCATATAACATCAAAGGACTATTTAGTCATGTAATCTAAGATCTTATAAACTTATATGAGAGAATCATGTGACAGGGATCGTGCCTTAATAGCGAAAGAGGTTTTAGCCTTACAAACCTCACTTTTGGATTTCAGAAAATGTAGAATGAGCTGATCCTTACTTTGGGACTTTAATATACATAAATAAGGTATAATGAGACTAATATTATAAGCGAATGATAACGTAGATTTCACAAGGTAGCAACTAAGAAAGTAACAGGCAGCAAGCTCGTACAACATGTAAATACTTGGCGTATCACCACATCTTTCCTTTTTCGACTTCAAAACAACTCCTTACTCCTCTCCCTGGCCTCACTTACTTAAATAATCAATAAAAACACAAAAAAAACCACTAAACAATCTACAATTCCTTCAACATTACAATAATCACATTGAACTCACGACTTCCAATCACCGTCCCATGAGTTTTTAACAAAACCAATCTATAATTCTTCATCCAAACTTATACATAAGACAAGCGAGAATAGGAATAAACTTACATCACTTGTAGAAAATTTATATTCTTTTTTTGTAGTACTTTATGAGCTTTAATTTCATCTTCAACTATACCAAAGCGAAAGAAAATCACTTAACTTACAAGAGCAAGAATGGGCAGATAGCTAGGGAAAAAGGGGTTTCCTTACACCTCCAACTTAACCAACATAATAACTTAATCCATATAATAATTGAGCGAAATATAAGCAAATTTACTTACCTAAACTTTGAAAAAACTTAGGAACTTCAAGAACCCTAAAGAGGGAAAGAGGGGCGGATATTAGAGAGAAGAAGAGGAGAGAATTTTGTGAGCTGAAAATGTTTAAGTGATAATTTAGATAAAATACATACCTTTAAAGGGGTCCATTTGTCCATCAGTTTTGGACCCAATTTTTTGGACCAAATCGGGTCTAACATTTTGGGTCAAATTTGTCAAATTGTGTGCTACCTTTAAGCAGATTTTTAGCCTCCATTTAGTCCATCTTTTGGATGCTTTTTAAGCTTATTTTGGAAAACATATTTTCAAGTAGTTGATAATCCTACTTATTCCTTTAATCACCTCAAAATTCCTAGTAGGTGATGCACCTAATTGGCTTAAACTTCGGCTCTTTTTTGGCCTTAATGCACTTCGACTATTTGCGCAGATTTGCTGTCACTTTGTTAGGGAAATTTTAAGATTTATTTGTGCCACTATTAGGTCCATTAATATATGTAGGTATTTTACCTACTTGACCCTCTTAACTTGGTCCATTCTATTTAAGCTGATGGTGCACCGACTTGTCGTAATAAGCTTAACTAAGTTAGCAAGCACCGAATTTATTTACTCTAATTTTCCAACTAATCACGTTACTTACTTAACACTTATGCACATTTATCTCTCCCAAACTATAAGTTCCAATACCATCTTTCCATCCTGAGTTTAAATACATTCGTTAATATTAGCTTAGTCGTACACAGTTGAGAAATATGAGATATTACAAAAGTTGCCTTTGATCCTTGACTTACAAGCATAAACTAAATGTTACTCCTGACCTATATGAGTTTAAACTGTGTACGACTCCGATAATGAAAGAGTCCGCTAAGTTGAAAACCTTAAAAGAGGCCGCCTAGGCAAAAATTAGGATTTAAAAAATCTTCTAAGTTGAAAACCTCGAAAAAGGCATCCTAGGCAAAATTTAGGACACAAAAAACACATTTATTTTTTTTGAAATACGTTATGACTTGATCCTCTTCACCGTGGTACATAGGTAACTTAGAGTATTATTCTAAGTTCAGTTACATAAGTAAAAAAAAGGGGTGTGTTCTTACTTGATCATCAGAATAGTTCTTTCAAGTGGTGTAGATAGCATGTAAGTTAGATATTCCTTTGTCGAATTATGGATTTTCTACCACAAATGAGCAAAGCTAAATAGAAGAAGCAAGGAAGAATTTGAGCTAATTTTGAAGAATTATCTATATAAATCCAAAAATATTTTGAACATAATTTTTATATAAATTATAGTTCTTATAGTTATCTTCTAAATGAAAGAAGTGGTTCATTATTTTGATGCTCCTACATGGAGTTATAGATTTTTTTACCACAGATGTGCAAAATTGAAAAGTCGAGCAAGGCAAAATTTGAGCTAACTTTGAAAGATTATCTATACAAATCCAGAATCTTTTGATCATGATATTTATATAGACCATATTTCTGAGATTTATCTTTCCAACCAAAAAAGAGGCTCATGATTTAGAAACTCCTACGCCGAGTTATAGAATTTTCACCACAAACTCACAAAGCTGAAAAGTCGAGCAAGGCAAAATTCGATCCAACTTGCAAGATTATTTGTACAATCAATAAATATCTTAATCATGATTTATATATAAATTATAGTTCTGAGAGTTATCTTTTCAATGAAAAATGCAACTCGTGATTTAAATACTCCGTGANATTATAGTTCTGAGAGTTATCTTTTCAATGAAAAATGCAACTCGTGATTTAAATACTCCTATGTCAAGTTATAGATTTTTACTACAGATGCGCAAAGCTAAAAAGTCAAGTAAGACAGAATTTGAGCAATTTTTTGAAAGGTTATTTGTACAAATACATAAATATTTTGATGGTTATTTTTATGCAGACTGTAGTTCTAAAAGTTATCTTATCAATAAAAAAGGAGGCTTATGATTTAAATACTCCAACGCCGAATTATGAATTTTCAAACAGATTGTGCAGAGTTGTGAAGCTACATTCTAGACTTGTGAATCAGTTTCAATTAATCCAGGAGGAGTTTTTCCCTGAATTTTTATTATATTGCCCCCCAATGTTTAGAGTTCATTGAGTCAAATGGCTCGCAAGGTGAACTTGCCTCGGAAAACCATGAATTTTCTTATTGTAAGCTTGTAGTGTTGTCAGAATAATGTAGCAGTAGACACAAATTCATCGCACTCGATCTTTTGCACCACACTGCTTCTCAAACAGGACATAGGTTATCATCAACCGATGCTTCTTTGCGTCAAGTCCTCCCTTGATGAGTTGGTAATTTACAAACTTATCTAGCTCTTAAGCATGAGTTATTACCTCATTTTAATGCAATTTAGAAGGATTTTATGCCTTTATTCTCTTATATGAAGGCACTTATTTGAAATAAATATTATGGAGGATTTGAACTTAAAACAATCTGTTTGAGGAACGACAATTGTCATGCATGCCGAAAATAAGCACCTGTTTTTCGTAGGTGCCACGCAAGAAGATATGGAGTTTACTGGAAATGGACCTGTTTCCACAAGTTGGTCCACAAGTGCCAAGTAGGAAGAATTGAGAGAAGACTACCTTAGACTCTTGTTGCACACGCGTGTCGCAAGTCCGTACCTATGAAATGCAAGTACCTACGCAAGTAAGCCGAACGTCCTCCTAAGGGAAAAATCATCCATAAGATAGTTACGTACTTGGGAAGCTTATAAGGGAATTTGGGGATCTATATAAGGAATAATGTGTAGATTTTTTACCTCATTTACAGCGGAGGAGAGAGATTGAAGAGAATAGAGAATATTGTAGAGCATAGAGTATATTTTCTACTTTCTTCTTCTTTCTAGTGAAAATATCATTGTTGGAGATATCAAGCTTGAAATTAGTTTTAATTGCTTATAATGAATGGTTTTGTCACGACCTGAGTCTATACCCTGGACGAGACACGGTACTTGGTGCCACAAGTGACCCCAAGCTAACCCATAGTCTAACACTGCACCGGTAAACTTAGTAAACATAAGTGGGAGCTTTATAAAAATATAATTATCAAAGAAATACTTATTTGAAAAGAGTAAACATATCTGAAAACAATACTGAACAACTGTGTTTGAAAGCCAACTACTAACTGATGAGTTGCTGGGACAACCCCCCAACTAACTCTAAAATCTGTCTAAATAAGAACTAACTGAAAACAAATATCATCCTCAAAAGATGAGGACTCACCAAAAGGATTGCTGCTGGAATCGTTGGGAGGAACTACTAACGATGCTGAGATTGGGAACCGATGCCTGTATCATAATACAATACAACATAGAAAGTATGTGTCAGTACTTTGAATGTACCAAGTAAGTGAGACATACAATAAGCATGGAAAATAAAAAACTAAACTGAAATAACATGAAATGACCAATTGACACTGAATATTGATAAAAACTGAGCTATAATTGATATGGTCAATAATGACCCTGACTGATGGTTATAAATATGTCTTGGGACTGAGTGACTGAACTGAGCTAAACTAAAACAAAAACTGTACTGACAAGTGGGGTAGTCTATAACCGACATATAACCACGTGAGCTACACGTGGAGTTCAATGTATACACCCCATCGAAGAAAGCCCATTGTATCTTGCTGTAACGACCCGAATATAAGCCCAGATTGAGACACGGGACAAGGAATCCCGAGAGGCTCCAAGTCGACCCATGTCATGATCATAACATAACATTAGCAAGGAAAAAACTAACAGAATCATAACTGAGCGAAGATAACTGAAAGAGTCTAATTAAAATCTAAAATACCAAATGTAGAAAAACTCTAATACAAAGCTGAATCTGTCTATACAAGTTTGAAAACCTCTATTACACTGATCGGTTGCTGGGACAAACCCCCAGCTAACTCCTAAAGTCTGAAAACTGAAACATAAATGAAAACATAAATCGCGTCCCTGAGAGATGAGGACACACCACAAGCAACTGAGAGGGGAATGGAGCATATCTAACCACGTGGCTGAGTCTTGAAACCTGAATCTATATCATAAAATGATAAAGCACATAAAGTATGTGATCAGTACTTGGAATGTACTAAGCATGCGGGAAGCGTAAATAAACTAAAACATGCAAGTATACAAGAAGGGAGTAAACTGAATATATTATTGGACATATAACTGAATGGAAATACAACAACCCTGTCTGAGATACACATATACATATATTAACATGAAGCTTTTATTTGAAAATAATTACTGAAGTACAATCAACTGATGCATAAAGGTCATGTACTGTGCATATACTGAGAACTGAAGCCGTGACTGATATCATGGAGAGTCCCTGACTGTCTAAGGGAGACATTCTCTGCTAAAGAGAGTCCCTGACTGTCTAAGGGGAAAACATTCTCTGATATTGAGAGTCACTGACTATCTAAGGGAAACATTCTCAGTTAATGAGGGTCCCAATTAACAAAGGGAAACATTCTATGCTATAGAGAATCCCTGACTGACTAAGGAAAACATTCTCTGCTATAGAGAGTCCTAGACTGAATAAGGGAAACATTCTCAGCTAATGAGAGTCCCGATTGACTAAGGGAAACATTCTCTGCTATAGAGAATCCTTGACTGACTAAGAGAAAAATTCTCTACTATAGAGAATCCTTGATTGACTAAGGGAAACATTCTCTGCTATAGAGACTCCCTATTATACTAGAACATGGAGGTCACTAGCCTGACGTCATTCGTCTAGTCTAAATTACTGCAACTAATCAGAGATATGAGAATTCAACTAATTACATCATATTGAATTTATTTAGAGTCTGATCAAGGCTACTTTCTACTAAAAACAAGCCCACAAGTATGAAGGATCAATCTCATGATTTATTATCACAATTCACATCATCATGGTCCCGAATCGTCATTTAAACCACAAAATTTACATTTGTGAAACATCTATAAGATCGAATCATACTTTACACATCTCCACAACATTTAAATCCCGAGTTAGTAGCATATGGCGTATCTCTTAGATTCATATAAGACCCATTGGTCAAATCATACTTTAACATATATNTTTACAGAAATCCCATATAATCAACTCATACCTTGAACATGTATAATGAGATCATGGTGAAAGCATATGAATATTTCATGAAACCCCATTACAAAATGTACTCTAAATCATGATGAAAATTCGATAATCATGCCATTTCCATAGGTTCAACTCATATCCAAAACATTTACATCAAAATCATAGTGTAAACTTGTACATACTTGACATTGATCAAAACCCATGAGTTTTAATCATTCGAAATTCTAGACTAACTCATGGTGAAAATCCCACATTCATGCTATTCACATATCATACAAATATTTCAAGGAGGTGCGAGTAACTTCATAAGCATACACTACTATTAACCATGATGGTTCTTAGAATTTAGGGAAAACATAGGAGAAGTCATACATAAATTGAAACCCTAGAACATGCTTTTCTAGAATCAAAAGATTTAGGTTTTTAGTATAAAAGTTTGGGGCACAAGGATGAAAAAAAATCCTTGTTGAAAACCCACATACCTGATTAGGAGAAATCCCCACTTGAACTTAACCCTTGAAGCCTTTGAAGAAATCCTAGTTGAATCCTTGAGTCTTGAGAGAGGGGAGGAAGAAGAGGTTGAGAGGATATTTTGAGGGAATGAGGGATTAGACTAGAAGAGAGCCTTAAAAATGTCCCTTCTAATATTCAAAACGACGTTGTTTAGGAGTTAGAAGCTTAGGATTTTATGAAGACACCCCTGGAAAAATGCAGGAAAAATCATCTACCAGCCCCCATGAGGTACTCCACGAGTCATGGGGTTTACAATGGCTCGTGGTGCCAAGTTGTGGAGTGTACTGGAACATTTCTAAAAAAATTCCTCGAATCTACCGTTGACTGACTTCACGTGTCATTATCTGACTTAATGACTCGTTACTCCTTCCGTTATCACTGAAGCCCAAAAATCCTACTCCTCCTTCCCATGACTGACCTGATGAGTCATTACTTCACTGTATGACTCTTCATGTCCCCTCGTCATCAACACTAATCCAAATCCTTGAATATCCATCCAACAATTGATACGAAGATTCGTTGCCTCACCTAATAGTTCATGGTCTCCATCCATCATCACTGAAACCTTTATGGCTGAACTTCCCCTCAACGACTCTCAAGACGACTAGTGACTGGATTAATGAATCTTCATGTCCGTCATCCCCGGGAGTCTTGACATTTCAGGTTGCTGCTCATGAAAAGGAACCCACAACTTGTCTCCTCACCCACGAGTCATGAAGAGGGTCGTTACCTCGGAGCTCTGAATAGGATCTCGTTGACTGCTTGCCATGAGTCTTACCACAACTCATGGAGTCACCTAATGAGTCGTACCATGACTCGTTCTGTGGTGAAATTTCCACTTTCCTTATGAATTCTTTCTTTAAGTCTGGGGTCTGATCTTGGAAACTTTTGGGGTGTTATAATAGTCCTCAAATGTGGGCTAAACATGCTGCCAAACTAGGGAAAGAGCTGATATCCCAAATACTGGACATTTTCATCTGCAATTGATGGAATATCTGATTTCAAGCTGATCTTACATCTCCAAACTGAATATTCGAATCGCATATGCACATTAAGGCATAAGAGAGACTGAAAAATGAAACAGACATGGGACTAAATAGAACACTGAGAAGGATTCTTTTCCTCTAACTGGCACTGAGCTGATACGGACTGAGTCATCATTCTCAAATAGCTTTTTGATACTGAACTAAGATTCATGATATCTGGTCTACTTGAAAGTAAGGGGCTTGTGAGCACGAATCATTCATGACATCTAAAACTGAGCACATACATAAGGTACCCTTATCTACTGAGCTACGAAAGCAACTTCTAAAGACTGAGTTCAAGCTAAACATACTGGAAGACATGAGTTAACACACATAGCTGGTTCATAACATGAAGATGAGCCTTAAGGATTTATAGAGTAAGACCAACATCGTTGTCTGAAGTGGTTATAGAAGTTCTGGGAGTCTGAACATAAGAATGGCTAGAGCATAACTTCAATTGAAATACAAGAGGAGTTATCTGAACCTGAAGGGATTAACATACCGCAACTGTTAGGGCTGGAACTCCCTTACTAGCACATTCAAGATCTGACTTGAATCACATACTTACCATCTCCCCCTTAGCTTAAAGCCATCATTCTAAGGCTTCAGAATCTTTCTTAAGGTCTAGGCTAAATCACTAACTCTTAGCTTCTCCTTCACCTATAACATTCACTGCAAAACTTATACTCACAGCTATTCCCACCACACATCGACAATCTCCTCTCCACAAATATCATAAAACTTCTTATTCAATACTAGGGTTCTAGGGCTAGCATTATGCAAAGAGTAAAACAAGAAATTTATAACATACCTGTGACTACTTCTGCCGACTTGCCCTTATCCTGATGTGCTGCCAAGGCATAGGAGCGGTTTTGATGCAGGTTAGAACAGGTGGCTGGTATACCATAACAATAAAACTTCCTTTTCTTTGACGCTGTCATCCACCTGCGCTGGATGATGCCCCCTGCTAAAATGGGCAGTTCACAGGAGCTACTGAAAAGGTGGCTGAGGCTCTACTCTTGCTTCACTTAGCTGCTGCACAATCTCGATGCTTATGACCCAACTTTCCACACTAAAAACAAGTATCTCAGCTGGCCATGAATTCTCCCAAATGTTGCTTCCCACAGCTCATACACAATGAATACATAATATCCCTTACCTTGGGTTTGTGCGAAACACTGGCTGTCTAAGGTGTTGGGGCTGATGATTTTTGTTGGTAGCGTGAGCGGTGTCCACCACTCGTACTTTGCGGGGAGAACACTAAATCTTCGGTTCTAGCTCTCTTAGCCTCTCTTTCTTTTTCCTTCACTTGTTCTACTTCTATTTGTTGAGCGAATATCACCAAACGTGGGAAGTCTATGTACTTGTACAACATGGCAGTCCTGCACTCTTTTACTAAGAAATTTGAAACTCCTTTCACGAACTTGATCACACGAGCCCTCTGGTCGGCTACCATCTCCGGTGCATACTTGGACAACTAGGTAAACTCCAATGCATACTCCTGGACAGTCATGCTGTTTTGCCTCAAGTTGATGAACTCTTCCACCTTTGCCTCCCTCAACTTCCTAGGCAAAACCTGTCTAGGAACGCAGTCATAAACTCATCCCAACTCACGGGGGCTACTCCAACTCCCCTACTATCTCTCCACTGACGAAACCATATATGAGTGACTCCTTTCAGCTGGTAGGAGGCTAAGTCTGTGCTCTCAATTCCTGTCACTCCCATGATTTGTGTGATCTTCTGGATCTCCTCTAGGAACTCATACGGGTCCTCGTCCACCTTTGACCCTAAGAATTCAGGTGGATTCATCCTGAGGAAGTCTCTTACCCTAGCCGCCGCTACGTTCCCATTCCGGGGAACATGAGCCATCGCCTGTTGAGTAGTCTGGGCGGTCAGGGCCTGCGCCAACATATTAAGGGTTGACCTGAACTTGGCATGAGTAACATGTTCATCCATTGGGTTCGCTGGGGCTAGTGGGGCTTGCTGGCACCCATTTCCATTTCTTCTTCCATTCGCTCGTCTGGGAGGCATTATCCCTTAGCGCATAAAGCATGAGTCAGGAGGGGAACTGTTAGAGTTTCATACTCTACTCACGATAAGAATCACGAAGAAAAGGGAACATTCCTAAAACGTCTCATAGCCTCTTTATCATAAGTGTGGTGTGCTTCACACTCATGAAAAAGACTCTACTTAATGCGGATTTCAGATACCCTAAGACACTTCAACACCTAATTCTCTGATACCAAGTTTGTCATGACCCGAATATAGGCCAAGATCGAAACACGGGACAAGGAACCCCGAGAGGCTCCTAGTCGACCCATGAAATGATCATAGCATAACATTAGCAAGACAAAAACTAACAGAATCATAACTTAGTGGTGCTAACTGAAAAAGTCTAATTAAAATCCATAAAAACAAATGTAGCAAAATTTTAATACAAAGCTGAATTTGTCTATACAAGTTTGAAAGCCTCTACTAAACTGATGGGTTGCTGGGACAAACCCCCAGATAACTCCTAAAGTCTGAAAACTGAAACATAAATGAAAACATAAATCACGTCCCCAAGAGATGAGGACTCACCATAAGCAGCCGAGAGGGGAATGAAGCGTATCTAACCACGTGGCTGAGTCTGGAAACTTGAATCTATATCATGAAATGATATAGAACATAAAGTATGCGGTCAGTACTTGGAATGTACCGAGCATGTGGGAAGCATAAATAAAATAAAACATGCAAGTATACAAGAAAGGAGTAAACTGAATACATTACTGGACATATAACTGAATGGAAATGCAACGACCCTATCTGAGATACACATATGAATATATTAACATGAAGCTTTCATTTGAAAAAAAGTACAATCAACTGATGCATAAAGGTCATGTACCATGCATATACTGAGAACCGAAGCCGTGACTGATATCATGGAGAGTCCATGACTGTCTAAGGGAGACATTCTCTGCTATGGAGAGTCCCTGACAGTCTAAGGGAAAAACATTCTCTGATATAGAGAGTCACTGACTGGCTAAGGGAAACATTCTTAGCTAATGAGAGTCTCGT
>JACEIK010002543.1:158604-169596 GCA_018107945.1 Datura stramonium
ACAACGCTAATCATGTTGGTTAGTATAAATTCACACTTTCCTACAATTTACATGAGAATGTACAAACATTGTTGGATAAACAAGGCAAAAACGATGCATTGAGTATCACTTGGGCATATAAATATGCCCCAGATCACTTGCCTTTTCTGTATATAAGCTGATGACATAATCCAGTAATGTGTTCCTGAAGAAATGATGCCTATCTTAGAGGCATGCTATTCATCGTCCATTGAAGGTCATTATGGTAGTGTGCAAACAGCTTCAAAGGTCCTACAATGTGGGTTCTATTGGCCTACCATTCACCACGATTCCCATGATCTTGTCAAGAACTATGATCAATGCCAACATTTTGGTGGCATCTCTAGGCGTCATGAACTCCCTTTAACTCTTATCTAAGAGGTCAAGCTATTTGACATATAGGAAATCGATTTCATGGGACCTTTCGTGAGTTCTTATGGGAACACATATATTCTAGTGGCTGTAGACAACGTGTCTAATGGGTGGAGGCCGTGGAATTACCTACCAATGAAGAGAGAAGCGTGACTGCATTCTTGAAGAAACATATCTTTTCTAGGTCCGGCATCCTCCTGCCATCATTAGTGGGGGGGGGTCTCATTTTTGCAATCAACTGTTCAGTGCATTGCTTTCTAAATATGGGGTGAAACATAATGTCTCCACTCTTTACCATCCCTAAACGAGTGGCCAAGTGGAATTGTCTGATCGGGAGATTAAATCTATTCTAACAAAGGTAGTAAATTCCAACAAAACTGATTGGGCAAGGAAGTTAGATAATGCGCTTTGGGCGTATCGAACTGCTTTCAAAAGACCCATTGGCATGTCTCCCTATCAAATGGTCTTTTGTAAGGCTTTCTATATACCCGTAGAACTTGAACATAAGGCTATGTGGGTATTGAAAAGTTTGAATCTCATTGAAAAAAGCTGCCAATGTAAGGGTTGAGAATCTTAATGAGATTGATAAGTTTAGGATGCGAGCTTATGAGAGTGGTTCCCTATATAAGGCTTGGATGAAACACTTCCGTGATTAGAGGATATTGAAATGGGAGTTTTCTCCTAGGGATTGGGTGCTTCTATTTAACTCAAGGCTTTGCCTATTCCCGAAAAAATTGAAATCCAAGTGGTCTGGCCCATTCAAAGTGTCTCAAGTCTTTTTGAATGAGGCTATTGAACTCGAAGGGGACGAAGGGCTGAAGTTTAAGGTGAATGGACAACAAGTCTGGAAATAGTTTGGTATCCCTGAGAGGTCACCCTAATTGGGGTCACTTATCGCGATGAGCCGTAGTTGTGAGATATTTTAGTTATGCCGCGACATTAAATCAAGCTCTTCTTGGGAGGC
Organism: Datura stramonium; assembly: GCA_018107945.1. Taxonomy (NCBI): domain Eukaryota; kingdom Viridiplantae; phylum Streptophyta; class Magnoliopsida; order Solanales; family Solanaceae; genus Datura; species Datura stramonium. The sequence goes on from JACEIK010002543.1 coordinate 159,959, forward strand.
AATCCAAGTGTTAATTTTGCTTTCAATTTTTTCTTCACTGATTGTTTTTTTTTTTATACTAAGTAGTTTCTAGCTCAACACGAGCCATCTCAGGAAATTTATGGAGGGCACCAGCAGAATACATGCAAGACGCATGAGGGGTTCTATGGCACACAGGAGAAATACAGTCCCCAACCAGAAACTCAGCAAAATATTGATATCATCCAAGACCACGTGTGCTTCCCACTGCACCCGCATGTCCTAACCTGCGGGTCATAGGTGTCACGCATGTGGAGAACCAGAGATATCCTACTTAGGCTTTAAATTCAAGAGCACTTGCGAGAAACATGCATAACGTAGGTCCCACTGTAGCACGCAGGTCTAACGCATGTCCTTGGACAGATATTTGAAGATCTTATTGCATAAATTCTCCTCCACACCTGCGTTGTGCATGTGGCTAAATGCACCAACCTGAGGCACGCATGTGTAGTGCATGTTCAAAGCAGTATCCTGAAGCTTTTAGTTTTTGCAAATCCACCTCCTAGGCGTCATGCGAGCCCGCGAATGCACCTCACTGATCCAAAGAGTTCTTTCACCCATTCTTCCCTTATTTTTCTAAATCTTACATATTAGGGACAATGCATTATTTTCGTTGGGGGTAAGTCTGAGTAACTCACTCGTAGTGATGCATGAATTGGCCCAATGATAGATTGGGTGATATTATTTTTAAGGAAAAATCATCATTGCTTCGAGTGCCCATGAGCGCATGATTTAAAATCATCTTTGTAGATAATAGTTAGTTGAATAAACTCCAAGTGTTTTCTTTATACCACGGTTCTTTTTCAACGAGCAAAATTTTTATTTCTTATTTTTTTATGTCGAACTGGGTAACATTTCCCGATGATGGATTGAGAGATGACTTTCTTAAGGGAAAATGTCATGTTTTAGTTTATTATTTTGAGTCCATGTTGCCCTTGTCTTGAGCGGCACCACCAAAATTTTTCTTGGCGAAGGAATTTAAAAAAAATTAAGAAAAGAGGGGTAAATGAATTTTAAAAAAGCATTCTCTTGTCATGATGTATACATTTTTTGTTTGGCTTTTTGATTCACAAATGGGTAGTGCGAAACTCGAAATAATGTGTCAAAAGTCATTCGTTTCAATTAATTTTGAGAATAGCTACACTCCTTGGAATTGTGATGCCTTGCGTTGTAAGGGTGTAACCTCTTCTTGTGTATGCATGTTGTCTAGAACTTGCCCCGAATGTGATTCAAGGCATAATCCTAGACGTGGCTAAGCTTGAAAATGACCTTGGGACCTCTTTGAATAATCACTTCACAAAAAAAATCCCTCCTTTAATCTTAGTCAACCCTTTTTAAGCCTTAAATCTTTTTCTTGAAAACAATATTACACACCTTTACCCTTCGTGAATCCTCTATCTTGGCACCTGTTCCTCCCTAATTGCTAGTGATAATTTTTTTAAAAAAATGGGGGCTAAAAGCCCAAGATTTGGGGGAGGATGTGAATGAAAAATGAAATATCGAAGTAGGCAAAAGACTATGTTTGGGGGTGTGTGCATTAATGGAAAAATGAGGAATGAGCTTCAATGTGAGGTAGCACCAAAGGCTTAGCGTATAAATGGCTGATTGAATCCTTTGATGAAACAAAAATAGAAAAGAATTAAGTGGTGCTATCTCTTATCTAGTGAATGGTTGATAACGAAAACAAAGGTGTCTAGAAGAATAGCTTTTGGGAAAACTTGAATTGTGAAAAGGAGTAATACGATGGAGTTGACTCAATGATGTGAGCAGTGTACTTGATTTTCTTAACAAAAGCGTTAGGGAGGTTCTAGTCACTTAAACCAAATAATGTCCTACCCTTACTGCTAGTCTACATTGTAACGCACAAGTCCTTAGTGATTTCAATCTTTGCAACTCTAAATTAGTGGCGAATTACATGAAGGGAAAGCATATGGTTCGATGTATGTACACTTAAATGTCTTTGAGAGAGTGAGCGTCTTTATGTCATTTTATAATCCCTATTTTGTGAATTTTATGATTGTGAGTGAGATTCACTCTTTTGGTGAGTGACATTGCATCCTTGGAGTAAATGGTAAAATATTGATCTCAATTGAGAGGTATGAATGTGATAAGTTGTGTAGTGAACTTTTAGGCAAATTTTGAAGGTTGATGTCAATGACCTGAGATGCTTGTTGATCTTGCTTGCAATGAAAATTTCCTCTTGAGAAGAAAATATTTTTAAAGTGATTATCCTTGTCGTGTGCTCATGGTGGTACGAATTGAGATTAGTTCTTGTGTTTGCGTATTTTTGTTGTTTTGGTTTATTTTGAGTCTTAATAGTCCTATGTGCAACCTTTATGTCTTCATAAGCTTGAGTCAATTCCTATGTTGAGTGAATGCTTTGCTTGAGGACAAGCAATAGTTAAAGTTTGGGGGTTTGATGAGTTGGTAATTTACCAACTTATCTATATCTTAAGCATGAGTTATTACCTCGTTTTGATACAATTTAAAAATATTTTATGCCTTTATTCTCTTATGTGCAGGCACTTCTTTGAAACAAAGATGATAGAAATTTAAACTTAAAGCAATCTGTCTGAGGAATGGCAATTGACATGCATGCTGCAAATCAGCACCTATGTTTCACAGGTACCATGCAAGAAGATATGGAGTTTACTCGAAATGGACCTGTGTGTCACAAGTTGGCACATGCATTCCACTAGTGCCATTTAGGAAGAATTGAGAGAAGATTTTGTTACACCCCGTAAGTTTTCTTCACTAATTGATATATGCGTGTGTATGTTGAAGAGTTTTTAGAGTACGGCACACAGGGGAGGAATCCCGAAGGGGAATACGCAAGCATGTTCTTGAGCAAGAGGGCGAGAAGAGATTAGGGGTAGGCGCCGCGCCGTGCACCTCTCTCCCATGCAGGGAGAGACATGCCGCAGACCTCCCTCCACTGCCCCACCATATATATATATATGTTATGTTTTGAAGGTCTCATTTAAAATTAAATCACGAAGGCAGCAAGTACCCTAGGCGATATTCTCTCAAAATTTTCAGCAAGTAAAGGTAAATTAAGCTACCAAACCTCGTCTAATTGCAAATTCTTCTTGGGTAATGATTCCCCGGCCTGCAAAGAACATATTTACGAAATTGAATCTCTGAAATTGGCTCGGCTTGATGGATACCTAGAATATAAAAGTCGTATAAATCATTTCTAACTACGGCTAGCACGTCTACAAGAAATAGTAAGAATTTCTACCCTTCTAATCTATAAGAATTCGTAAAGTTTCTGCCGAATTGAACTCCTTTTGACTGTTGTTGTTATATTTTATGGGCTATGGATGCGGGCCTGATTATTGAATTAGAAATACCTATTTCCTTGGCATATAATCTAGGACACGGAAGGATTACGAGTTTGAAATCGAAGCAGGTTGATTCAGCAGAATTCGACAATTGAGGTATGTTAAGGCTATCCTCCTTCGGAAAGTTATTCTCATTTTATAATTGATACAATGTGTACATCCATAGTAGCTTATGATTATATATGTTGTGGTTAGTTGCTACGAGATGAATTGAGGTTATAGCATAGTACCCCTTGTCGGGAATGAAAATATTCAACTTTGTTCCTTGCTAGAAGCGACATAGAGATTTCCTGTTTGCTTATTTGTCGTCTAAAGGGACTAGTGATGTTTTGCTACCATACCAAAGCCATAGAGGCTTGTGGTTAGCTACTGAGTGCACTTTGTTAAATCTGAGAGCATAGGGCGCAGCTTGGCGACATAGCTTTCTATTTTGATGCCTATATATATAGTGAGGCTCGGTACAGGACGTTGGTGTACCTTGATGCATACAAGCCTAGAATCCCCATAATACAACCTTATCTATGCGTCAGTGGCACTAGGGTTGCCTAACGAATTGGGCGGTAGGTTGCTAGGTGAACTACCTACTGTTATTGACCGTATAGTCCCATTCAACTTATAGCTTATCGCATAGGTCACTCAGAAAACCCCCCTAGCTGTTAGAAATCTGATAGACTATGTGATATCCTTAGTAGGGATCTTATCAATTGTTATATATGGGGCTAATGCCTCAGGTTATTCATACAGATTCCTACGTACATGTTGCCTAGAAGGGCTAAGTTCTAGTATGCCTGCCTATGGGGCTATAGATTGCTCACAGGAGCTATATGACAGTCTAAGTAGACCTGCCTACAGAGCTAAAGATTTCTCACAGGAGCTATATGACATCTGGAAGAATAAGATTAAGGCCTGTAGAGCCATATTGAAGTCTATTCACTTATGGACTTTTCTTATGCCACAGTGGCATCACTGACCCTCAGTAGAGTCCAGTGTGCTTGGGGTGTAGTTACAGGAATCTAGATAACTCAGATATAGATATAGGATCCCAGATGTCTTAGATACAGATACAGGAACCCGGGAGACTCAGTTATACTTACAGGAGCCTAGAAGGCTCGGATACAGTCTCAAAGGTCAAGTGTGCCTTAGTTACAACTTGCCTATGGGGCTACAATAACGCAGATAGGAGTGTTTGAATTGTACGAATTTGTCGGGGCTTATGGGAGCCCAAGTAGGTTATTCTATGTTGTTTGTACCTTCTAGGCTTATGGGGGCCAAGTTAGGTTCTTGTTTGTGTATTTGCCTGCTAGCTATAGTTTATGTTTGTGAGCTTATACAGGTTAACTTCTGGCCCTTGTTACTGATTATTTACAGTTCCTTTATCAGCTTTTATTCAACTTTTGTTACTTCCTTACATATTCGGTACATATTGTACTAACACCCATGCATGGGTCGCTGCATACTTGCTTGTAAGTTCAGACAGATAGGTTTAGGGACCTCCTTAGTAGCTGTTCATAGTCAGCAGATTGGCCAGCTCCTTTCCTCCGGAGTTGCCTGATATTAGAGGTTTGCCTGTCTTTTGTCGTATAGTTTCTGGGTAGGCCGAGGCCCTGTCCCGACCAATATCTTACTCTTAGATGCGTGCAAACAACAGTTCTTGGTTAGTCGTGCGTTGTTGTCTGTGTGGGGTCTATATGTATTATGATGTTTGTTGTTGGCCGTGTGGGGCCTATAAGTGATATGATATGCATTGTTGGCCACGTGTTGCCTAGTTATGTTATCTGTTAGCAACATGGTGGTCTTGTCGGTCCGCATAGGATGATATTACTATTGCAACTATTGGATTAGTTGATTTGCTGCAGGTGTTGTGTAGTGGCCTTGTCGGCCTAAGGGTATGTTTTGAGCTGAGATATACCTGTTTGTTTTCTTGATTATGTGCTGCTGGTATGCACTAGAAGTGTATATGTCTATCTAGGTCGGCTCAGAGTATAGTGTGACATTATGTCCTAGTTACGTTTCCCAAGGTGGGGCGTGAAAGATTTCCTTGGACTTGTATTGCACACGCATGCCGCAAGTCCGCACCTGCGAACGCAAGTAAGCCGAACACCTCCGAAGAGTAAAATTGTCCAGGAGACAATTACGTACTTGGGAAGCTTTTAAGGGCGTTTTGGGGGATCTTTTCAAGGAATAATATGTAGATTTTTCTACCTCATTTGTAGAGGAGGAGAGAGATTGAAGAGGATAGAGAATATTGTAGAGCATAGAGTATATTTTCTACTTTCTTCTTCTTCCTAGTGAAAACACCATTGTTGGAGATATAGAGCTTGAAATTAATTTGAATTGCTTATGATGAATGGTTTTGAGTAATTCCTCTTTGGTATAATTTCTCTTTCCATAATTATGAGCAACTTATTTCTTTTCTAAGGGTATGTGTGAATGATGGGTGTCAAGAATTGATTGCGTATTGATTAATTGATCTTAGAATTGATTATAATGCATGGATCTATAGATTTATTCAAGTTTTATTCTAAATATTAATGGTTGTAAACATTAATTGAGTTCTCTAATTTTGCTTCTACTTGAGAAAGAGAGGTGAAGTTGGGAAAAACTTCAATAGTGAGGATTTTGGACTTTTATCTAAGGGTTAGAGCAAGAAATAGTCTATGTCCACTCAGGAATGTTTGGTTGTTTTATAGATCTTGATTTTAAGGTTTGAGAAAATCCAATATATGCACTCTTTTGGTTGAGAAACTCTGAGTGTAGCTAAAACCAAAGCTATCCATATGATGATTGATTCTAAGGCTTTTAGTTAATACTTATCAAAACAATACTCCATCGAATGCACACCCCTAGTCTTTCTAATCTTGTCAACAATAATTGTGTTACCTTGTTGTGATTACAAATATTTATTGATACTTTTTCAAACCACTTCCCCCAAATTTTACTTCACATTTACACATTACATTTGCTCTTGTGAATTAATTCATATCTTTTGGTAAATCTAGCCTCTAATCTCTATGGGAAATCGACCCCGACTCTTGTTTGGTACTTGTTTTGCATACAATCATAGCCACCTCCTTAATTGGAGAGTTGTTTTGGATGTTATCAACCAGAGCGTAAGAGGGAGTTTTCTACACCAAATCTTGAGAGATGAGATGCTCCATGAACCTCTTTTCCAAGTTATGAGAAGTTTTCCTCACCAAGATGTGTGGGAGGTGGCTGTGAACTTTCTCTCCAAGGATAGAAAAGAGTTTCTCCAAGTGTTTCTCTTTCCAAATTGCAGGAATGGGATGCTTTATGTGCTTACTCACTGAGTTTGGAGAGGGAAACATCATATATTTATCTCACCATGTAGGTGCTACAAGCTTTCTCATCGAGGATGAAAATAAAATATTCCAACCATCTCCAAGCCACAACCATGAGATGCGCAAGATAGGGATGTTTTGGCAAGAGTGCATAATGTTGCAAAATCAACATTCTGAATATTTAGTCAACATCAAAATAAATCCCATCAGTCCAGAATGGATTTTGGCGTGAACTCTGAATATGTTGTAGGCCTCCAAGTCTAGTATAAAAAACATCAAGAATCTCATGATTTGGGAACTCTAATTGTGAGTTGCAATTTTTTTCCTACAAGTATGCAAAGTTAAAGCATCAGAAAATCATAATTCGTGAGTTAGCTTCAGGGCGTCACATGTACAAATATGGATTGATTTTGGACGTGATATTTATAGAGATCTTAATTCTTGGAATTTTCTTTCCAATGGAATAAGGGGTTCATGATTTAGACACCCCTACACCATTCGATGCTTTTTTTACCACAGTCGCACAAAGCCGCAAAGCATACATATCAGATTTCAAAATCAACTTCAGAAATTAATTATGATAAATCTGGAAGGAATTTTGAACTGAATTATTGACATACTACAGATCGTTGAGTTAATATTATTTAGGATTAAGCGACTTGAAATTTTCACTCTAGCAGCTCAAGTCATGAATATTATAATACAAGCTCGCAGTTGTAAATTAATGTTGTAAAAATAATCTATACTAGAGGTTGTAAATTATATATGAAGTTATTAGATATAAATTCTCAACAAGGCCTAAAAATTATTGACATAATGGGAGAAGATTCATTAATCATTCATTCAAAAAAATAAAGAGAAAATATTCAAATTTCAGGGTGAGATGATTCATGTTGAAATATAAGCAACCGCTTTGATTGCTTCAAGAAAGAAATGTCAATACGTCATAATATGTAATTAAAAAATAATATCCTAAGCAGGAATCTATATTAGGGAAAAGGTTTGAAGATTATGATTTGTTGGTGACTCATCTCAACCGCCTCTTTTAATTTGGATAATATTTCCACTTTACTTCAGTTAGTGGATAGTTCGCCTGAATATCAGGAATCTCGCCTTCAAAAGTTGTTACATTCTCTTAACTTTTAGATAACTGCTCTTTTTGCTCATATATGTGTGCAATGGTCTTCTTCCTCTTCGCAGAACAGATCTTCAACTCTTTTTCAACTTTCGCAAGTATCGCTTGAAGATCTTCCATATGCCCATTGTCCTTTGATTTTTCCTCTTTTGCATCACTAAGGTGTTGTAGCATATCAAAAAGCGATATTTGGTGGCACTCTTTAGTCATTTTTTGAGATGAGGATGATTTCATAGCATCATACTCTTCATATGTCTCAAAAAAACCCTTAACAAAGCCCTCTAGAGTAGAAGTATCAACGGAATTAGTCCCTTTGATATCTTTTATGATAAAAATTAACACCCTTTTTTAAATTTGAAAAGTTGTTCAAAGAGTCAACAATATTTCAACATAAAGTATTTGTGTTAAGAAGCTTGCTTGAGTCTAGGATGTCAATTGTCTTCTCTGTCGACCATTTGGTTAGATGAAGGGATTCGGCAGGTGGTTCTATATCAAGCAAGAAGACACCAATTACTGAAGGGTGGAACTCCAAGGAAAGGACTCTAGCACGTGGATCTCGCTTGTTGCTCTCTATCTCAAGTCGGGGATGTGGCGTCTTACTATCACAAAATTTCATCGCACTTGTGAGGAACTAAAATTGTATCTTCTACGTTTGAAAACCTACCAAAGGGATCAAAAATAAAATAAAATTCATGAAGCATGCAAAGCTGATATAAATAATGTATCATAATTCATTAGCCAAATTTTGAAAAATCACCTGAGTAAATCTACAAGCTATCTGAATGAGATTTTCGCGTAAGACATGGCTCTTTGAGGCTACTTTCTAGCACCTCAAGTCATTCATGATTCTGATATTCTTACATCAAGATAAAAATTATTTGGTGAGCACGTACAAATATGAAGCAGCAGCATATCAGAATCCATAATCTGAACTTCAAAAAACTACCTAAGTGAATCTAGAATGTATCTAACTATGGTTGTAGGACGTGGCTGTTTGACACTATTTTCCAATGCCAAAAGCCTTTTGTTGAGACTGCGCAGCAGCGTCGCCAAAACTTGTTGACGACTGCCCGAGTGCACACGCAAGTGTACGTGGTCTTACAAGTAATATAGTGGCCCTTTTTAAGAGCCGGATGTCGAACCCAAAGGGACTGGACCAATTCAGCTAATTATCAAGTTCAAGTGTGATATTAACTTTCACAAGTGTTGATTTAGACTTTTTCGATAAAGTTTAATTAAGTCTAGGGGTGGTCATTGAAATACTCTAAAAACATTGAAGAAGCAACTAGGGCTAACACCGGATAATCATGCGATACTACGCTTTGTAATGGTTTAAGTATGGAATTATCAATTGTCATCTCACATAATTACAATTGCATGTTCATGGTCTTTCGAGCCTCTAAACACGACAAACTAGCCTCATAACTGCATCGTTGAGCGGGGATGTGACATTCTAGTTCATGGGCAATTCATTTACGTGGATGTGGTTTACGGGGTTTATGCACTTGATTAGGGACTTTCGTACCTCTAATCATTTAACTCAACTTAGATTCACAACTACTTCTGCGAGTGGTGATTTGATAATTCTAAGTTGGTGTCTAACTCATCCCATTTTAGCAACCAAGCAAGAGAAATTAGGTATAATTTCTTATCCTAACCGCGAATCCTATCAAAAGATAAGAACTTGCTCCCTACATTCATTGTTCTTGCCTAGGTTTACTTTGTCAAGCTTATACCTTGGTGTAACGTGTGTGTTTTCATGGTGATCAATCATAAAAACAACCATAATTAAGAATGTAAGACAAAACAACCATTAATAACTTAAAACCAAAACAAATTCAT
>JACEIK010002543.1:187746-206226 GCA_018107945.1 Datura stramonium
CCCCCCCTTGGGATCATTCGTCCTCGAATGAAGGCTAAAATTGCTGAAAAACTAGGAAAAGAGCTGCAATACCCAGACTGAGACTATGAGCTGGTTTATGAAGGAGTAACTGACTCCGAACTAACTTACCCATGCTAACAGAGATGATGCAGCTAGAATGCACATTAAAAATATGAATAGAGCTAATGAGTACGGAACTGAACAGAGTGTTGAGGAGGGTTTTAGTACCTGGTGCTGGAACTGAATTGGAAGGGAATAAGTGAGGTATCTAGCCATCATGTCTGCTTCTTCCTCCCATGTGGCTCCCTCAACTAGCTGGTTCCTCCACAGGACTTTCACCAAAGCGACTTCCTTGCTTCTTATCTTACGAACCTAACGGTCAAGGATCTAAACTGGGACCTCTTTGTAAGAGAGACTATCTTTTATTCCCACACTGTCTAATGGAACAATTGAAGTTGGATCATCGATGCACTTCTTTAATAGTGACACATGGAAGACTTGGTGCACATATGCTAACTCTGGAGGTAGTTCTAACTCATATGCCACACGACAAATTCACTTTAGAATTCTTTACGGTCCCACATATCTCGGACTGAGTTTTCCTTTCTTCCCAAACCCCATCACCCCTTTCATGGATGAAATTTTCAGATAAACCCAATCATCCACTACAAAATCTAACTCTCTTCTCCTCACATCAACATAGGATTTCTGTTGCCTTTGTGCTGTTTTCAACCTCTCCCTGATAATTTCACCTTCTGCATAGCCTCATGAACTGAGTCTGGCCCTATCAGAGTAGCTTCACCAACCTCAAACCACCCTATAGGAGACCTACATCGCCTACCATATAATGTCTCAAACAGAGCCATCTGGATACTGGAGTGGTAGTTGTTGTACGCAAACTTGATGAGAGGTAGGTGATCATCCCAACTGCCATTGAAATCGATCACACACGCTCTCAGCATATCTTCCAAGGTCTGGATAGTCCGCTCAGCTTGTCCATCTGTCTGTAGGTGAAAAGTTGTGCTGAGCTTGACCTAGGTACTGAGTCTTTTCTGAAATGACTTCCAGAAATGTGAGGTGAACTGGGTACCTCTATCTGAAATAATGGACAAGGCACCCCATGCAATCTAACTAACTCCTTGATATAAATCCTAGCATAATCCTTGGCTGAGTCTGTAGTTTTAACTGGGAGGAAATATGCTGACTTGGTCATCCGGTCTACTATTACCCAGATTGAGTCATGCTGCCGAAGAGTACGAGGTAGACCTGTAATAACATCCATATTCACTTCTTCCCCCTTCCATGTGGGTATGCTGATATCCTGAGTCATACCTTTCGGTCTCTGATGTTCCATCTTAACCTACTGGCAGTTCGAGCACTTAGCCATAAATTCTTCTGTCTCTTTTCATGACGTTCCACCAGTAAATATCCCATAGATCACAGTACATCTTAGTATCTCCTGGATGGATAGAATATTTTGAACTATGTGCTTCGTCCAGTATCTGCTGTTTCAGGTCACCCACATCTGGCACACATAGTCTACCTTGGTAACGGAGTACACCATCTCCCCCTTGGGAGAAAGCCTTCACTTATTTTCTGAGAACTACTTCATTTAGCTTAAGCAGCATGGGATCTTCATCCTGCCTTGACTTAACTTTAAATACTAACGAGGAATCTGATCCACTCTACACTACTACTCCGCCCTTAACTGAATTAACCAACTACACTCCCAACCGAGATAACCTGTGAATATCCTTTGCCAGTTCCTTTTTGTTCTCTTCAACATGAGCCATGTTCCCCATATGTTATACCCCTAAAGCCCAAAGATCAGACCCGGGAGTTGAAACAGGGAAAAAGTGAAAATTTTGCAGAAGACTTAGAATAAGTCGTGAGATGACTCGTGAGAGCAGCCCACAAGTCGTAAGGTGACTCGTGGGGGAGGCCCAGGGATCAGTTAGAAGAACTGGAAGAGATGAGACCCCACGGGAGAGACCACGACTTGTGGTTAGGCCCCACGAGTCGTTTGGTTAGCCGTGGGGATGAAATAAGAAAGAAAAGATAAATGGGGCAGTGTACTTCACGGATGGTGACCATGACTCGTGGTCCTTGTAACGAGTCGTGAGGTTGCCCATTAAGATTCTAATAGATTAGGTGAAGCAGTGCACTTCAAGGACGACATCATGAGTCATGCCCAGGAGAGACGAGTCGTTAGTTCACCCATTAGGGCCACCTGACAGTTATTTTCTGCAGATTCAGTAAGGGTCTTTTCGTAATTCCTAAATTTATAGGGCCTAAACTACGAAGTTTTGGAGTATGAATAGTGGCCTTTTATGGGGTTAAGTTCATTTTATTCATTTTCCCATCCAGGCATGCAAGTTAGGAAGATTTTCGACAGATCAAGCCCTTTCTCAAGTTTTTCTCCAGCAATTCTCCCTTGGGTATTCAAGGAAATTTGAAATCTATTCTTACCCAGGTATGTAGGGTTACGAATAGGTGTTTCCGCTCACACCCATGCCCATTCTCTATTAATTCATGAAAATCTATCAAAAATCTCATGGGGTTTTAATTCAATTTTTTTGAAAATATAATGATTTACTAATGGGGTATTATGATCTATGATTTTCATCCTATTTTTTTTAATGGATTTTGACAAGATTTTACAACTAGTTTGATTATAAAATTATTGATTTCGACTTCTACCAAACTAAGCCTAATTATGAATGATCTATGGTGAATCGAGTTATGATCTTTACTTAAATTGTTGATATTTATAAACCCATCATTATTTATTATTTGAAATATGGATTTATTCAAATACCCATTATGATTTGACGATTTACAAGTTATATGTATGATCTACAAGTATGCATGAAACCTACGATTTATAAATTATGTTTTGCCGACTCATGGGCCTTATGTCATGGATAGTTCATGTATGTACAAGTATGTTCATGATTATTATGATTTAACTATCCCATGAATTCATTCATATTATATTATGAGCACTATATATGTTTTGGGAGTAGTATTTAACACCAAGTAGGTACGGGGGCCTAGGTTCTGCCCCGGATCTCATAAACTACGTGCCACCATAGGTATGTTGGGACTTACATTGTGACTGTACCTGGCCCAAATGTCCCTTTTCATGGTGATATCACACTTTCATGGTTCTACCCTTGGCAAGGTACGGACACCCTCCCAACTAGGGGTACAAGTCGGACTCCATGTGTGCTCATATGGGGTATGTCGTTAAGAGAATCTCTCACTGTTTCTCATGATTTATGCATGTTTATGATTACATATGTTGGCTCAAGTCATGTTCAATACAACTTTTCTCTTATGATTATGACTACGATGGTATTATGAATATTTTGAAAACCTTGAGCCTTATGTTATATTATGATATTTATGTTATGAGCATGTTGTCCTACTCTTATGATCATTTATGAGTTTTTATNGCTTGTGGTATGTTCGAAATAGAGCTTCTCATATGCATAAATTCATAATTGAGATGTATGTTAATGTTGAGCTTCATTTTCATATGATGTCGAGTCTATGTATGATTTAATTATTGAGCTTTGTCAAAGGACAATGTTGAACTTCATTTCATACGTTGTTGAGTTATGCATGATTTCATTGTGAGCTTTGTCAATAGACGATGTTGAGCTTCGTCAATAGACGATTTTGAGCTTCGTTATATATGATATAGAGCATTGCATGTGTTTGGGAGAAGAGTCTAGCACCGAGCAGGTTAAAGGTCGATCACCCTATGCCCCAGAACTATACGCCAATGTAGGTTGACACTATTATATTATTGGGACCTCCCTTGTGAGCTATCCCTTACCCTATTGGCCCTTGATCTTGACATCGATATCATGGTATCGTTCATAGCCCTGGCAAGGTTATGGATGACTCTATCCACTTGAGTTTGATAGATGGGACCATGCAAGCTCTATCGTGGTATGTAGGTTATGTGACGAGTCTCCCATTGTCTATACTATTCAGATATACATATTCATTACCTAGAGTGATTATTTTAGACATGCATGTTCTAAAAGCAAGGTTGATTCATTGTTTATTTAGCTTTTATTATAAATTTCATGTTTTCAGTTTTAAGTCATTCGAGTCAGTTATGATGTTACAAAGCTACGCATGGTCATGTCATGATACGATTACGATTACGATTTCAGAATGAATGCATGTATCCCTTCTTCTAAAACTTGAAATCTTATGATATGTTATGAAATGTTTTAGATGATTTACTTTACTTAAGCGGTTTTACTTACCTTGCATACTCGGAACATTCCACGTACTGACCACATACTTTCTATGTTGTATCGTTTCATGGTATAGGACCCGGCTTGTAGCTTCAGCTCCGCTCTTAGACAACTTTCCAAAGTTTGTATCTTCTCGTATTTGTCAGTCCTCATCCTTCAAGGACTAGACTATCATTTTCCTTTATGTATTTCCAGATTCAGTATTGTCGAGTTAGTTGGGGTCTTTTCCCATCAACTTGTCCATATTAGAGGCTTTTTAAACTTGTGTATGTGTTAGCTTCAGATGTTATTCTTACGTGATGTTGAATTAGACTTTCGTTGAGATTATATTCATGATTTCTTTAGTTTATTTAATGAATTAGTTGTATGCTTATTTCATGGGCCGAGTTGGGGTCTCTCGGGGTCCCTTGTCCCGTGTCTACGATCTGGGCCTCCATTTGAGTCATGGCACTACTACTCTGACCCCTTGAGCATGTGCTCGTCCTCTCTGATCATGTCTAGGACTGGATGGCACACTCAATGCCGAAGATATCGGGGCTAATGATCTCTGGTGAGTCTGCTGTCAGTGCCCACCACCAGACTTCTACGAAGAGAATCTGTGGTCATCGGTCCTGGGCCTCTTGTCCTCCCTCTCTCTCAATTGTGCCGCCTCCATCTACTGGGCGTACAACACTATGCGAGGGAAGTCCATATCCTGGTGAAGTATATAATCCGGCACTCCTTGTCCAAATACCCTGCTATACCATGCACAAATCTGCTCACCCGCGTCCTCCGGTCAGCCACTAACTCTGGGGCATATTTTGATAGGCGAGTGAACTCAAGAGAATACTCTTGCACTGTCATTCTTCCCTGCTTCAAGTTTTCAAACTCAGCTGCCTTCAGCTCCCTCATCTCCCGAGGGAAGAACCAATCTAGGAATGAAATATGGAACTCCTCGCATGTGATCGGTCCTGCTCCTGCGACCCTGCTATCCTTCCATAGGAAAAACAAGATATGTGCAACCCCCTTCAACTAGAAGGAGGCCAACTCTGCGCACTCAACACTACTCACCCCCGTGACTTGGGTGATCTTGACAATCTCATCAATGAAATCATGCAGGTCCTCATCTACCTTGGACCCCAAGAACTTCGACGGGTTCTTCCTCAAGAAGTCTTTGACTCTAGTCGCCATTGCATTGCCATTTTGCGGAACATGTGCAATGGCCTGCTGATTGACCTGAGCCGTCAGGGCCTGCACAAGCATCTGAATAGCGGCCCGGAACTCAGCATGAGCGGCTGGCTCCAGTGCCTGAGGCTCCTGAACTGGTGGGGCTGGCTGATGTCCATAACCAATTCAATCCTCGTGGCCTTCACTACCTTCATTCCTCCTGCCGTTTATTCTTCGAGGAGCCATGATTCTTCAATCATGAATACCACAAATTAGAAGGATAGAAAGACTTTTCATTGCACGGCATGGATCATGAAAGAAGGGAACATTTCCTAAACATGTCGTAGCCTCTTCGTCATAAGTGTGGCGTGCTTCACACCTATGAAAAAGACTCTACTTAACGCGACTTTCAGACGCCCTAGGAAACTTCAAACCTATGGCTCTGATACCAAATTTGTCACGACCTGAACGGAGGCCCGGATCGTAGACACGGGATAAGGGACCCCGCGAGACCCTAAGTTGACCAGGGCATAAGCATACTTCCAACTCATTATATGTACTATAGAATCAACGATATAACTCAATGGAAGTCTAACTCAACATAACATCAAAATAAGCATCCGAAGCTAAGAACATACATAAGTCTTAAAAGCCTCTAATCTGGATGAGTTTATCGGATAAGACCCTAACTAACTCAACAATACTGAAGCTGAAAATAAGTAAGTAAGCTGAAAGTCTATCCCTCGAAGGATGAGGACTCACTAACCAAGTAGGTGCTAACTCTGACAACTGACTACGAGCGGGACTGAGCTTGGGAGTTGGGCCCTGTATAATGAAACGATACAAAAATAGAAAGTATCCGGTCAGTACGTGGAATGTGCCAAGTAAGTAATGTAAGTAAAACCACTTAAGCAAAGTAAATCATTTAAACCATCTCATAACATATCAATAGCTTTCAAATCTTAGAGGAAGGACTGCATGAATTCATTCTAAAATTGTAATTTTTTCATAACATGACAATGCATAGCTTCATAACATCATAACTAACTCGAATGACTCAAAGCTGAAATATGACATTATAAGAAAAGCGGAACAATGAGTCAAACCTTGTTTTAAAACATGCATGTGTCAAATAATAACCATAAGTAATGAATATGCAAATCTGAATCATATAGACAATGTGATACTCGTCACTTAACAGACATACCTCGATAGAGCTTACGTGGTTCCGACTATCACACCCAAGTGGGAAGAGCCGTCCAAAGCCTTGTCAGGGCTAAGGAAGCTACCATGATATAGATATCAAGCAAATGGGCCATTAGGAAAAGGGATAGCTCACAAGGGGGCTCCCAATAACTTAATAGTATCAATCTATGTTGGCGCGTAGTTCTGGGGCATAGGGTGATCGACCCTTAGGCAGCTGTCATGACCCAAACATACACCCGGAACGTAGACACGGGAAACGGGACCCGGAAAGACCCCAAGTCACCCATGGCACATGCATAAAACTAATCTCATTCAAGTAAGCGGAAGAATAATCAAAAAGCTATAGCGGAGATGTAATCATAACATAGCATCAAGAAATACAATTGTTTACACAATTGAATACTACATACTTGTCCGAAAGCCTATAATACATAATATGGGTTGATGGGAAAACATCCCCAACTAATCCAACCAATACAGAAACATAAACAACATGAAAGTCTGTAAAATAGCCCTCGGAATATGAGGACTCACTAACAAGCTGAAGGTGAAAGCTTAGATGACTAAGGATGAGGATGAGCCTGAGATCCGGACCCTTATCATGAAATGATACAACATAGAAAGTATGCGGTCAGTATGTGGAATGTACTGAGTATGCAAGGTAAGTAAAACAGACATTTTAAAAAATAAAGCAAAAACTCATAAATAGACATAAGATAAGGATGTCATGCTTGCATAAAAAACCTTCGTGATAAAACATACGGCTCAAAACTTTCAAATCATTCGTAATCATTCATTATAGTATTCGTAAATAACTTTATCACAATGTATCTCGAGCCAATATCATAAACATGACAATGCATAAAAACATGCGGAAAATTGGGAGCACTCATCATGACCGACACCATCATGGTAGTGCCTTTCATGATGCCCCACTGTCTCGCTCAAGTGGGAAGAGCCAACCCTGGATTGACAGGAGAGGGTCGTGCATAAGGAGTGATGTCACATTTGAGGGGAGCATCATCAATAAAATATATATTATTAGAAACCCACGGTGGCATGTGGTTATGAGACATCAGCGTAGTCCTTTGAACGCCTGGCTGCTCGGTGCTAGACACGGCTCCCAAAAAAATGCATATAGGCTCATACATAAATTATTAACATCATGCATAAAATTCATTACCTAATATATAACATTCATCATCATTGATCCCCTTTTAAAACATGCTTAGCCAAGAATCAAGGCCCTTTTTATCGGCCAACATCATAAATCGATAAATCATGAAATTCGTTTCATAAATCATAATTTATTCTTAATCATATGGGAATTTCCCAATGCTTCCTCATACTCAATTCTTTCAAAATATTCTCATAGATATGAGTAACTTGAATTCATGCATTTCCATAATTAATAAACTTAAAATAATGAATATTCATCATAAATCATAATTTTCATGAACTCCCATAAATGGGCATTTTGGATTCAAAAGCTTGAAACATGAATAAAATAAAATAATAATAATAAAACTTTTCCATCATTCATAATTTTGTAATTAAAACTCACTTAAATCATACTCATAAAAAGAAATCACATTGTCATGCTTTGGGTAAAAACCCCATAAAATTTGTGTAGGTGAATTCATGACTGGGTAAGGAAGAATTTCACCCATTTTACGACACTACATACCTAGGAATGGATGAACTTAAAGCTCCTTGAACACCCACAAAGAAATTGAAAAAAAAATTGGGGAAGAAGGCCTTGAATCTCCCAAAACCTCTCTAGAATCCTTGCATGAGAATGAGCCTGCAATAGGGACTTAACTCCTATTATTACACTGAGGAAATAACTAAACCGACGTAGTTTAGGGGCTAAAAATGAGGAAAGGTCGAAAATACCCTTAAAATAATTTCCCTGAAATCTGACCTAGACAGACCAACGACTGACCCAATAGGTCGTGACATCATACCACTACCTGTGGTATTGAGTTTTCGGGTCCACTGCTTCAAGACATGTCTCAGATCCTTCCCACGACATGACAGGACGAGTCGTTACAACAAACCATGGGTTGTTGAGTCGACCGTCGCTAACCCCTTGACCGTACTAACTCCCCTTTCCACGAGCCTTATCACGACTCGTTGTGACTTCCAACGAGTCATGGTTTCCATCCATTGAATGCATTGGAAACCTCAACCAACCAATAACGACTTGAAACAACGAGTCATTGTCTCTCACCATGGATTGTGGGATGGCCCGTTGCTTCCTCCTCAACCTAAGTTCAGTCCTTCTAACGACTGGTAACAATGACTCGTTATTCCTGATAATGAGTTATTACACCGTCTGTTGTCACCATTGCTTCCATGACTTCCCAAACACCG
Organism: Datura stramonium; assembly: GCA_018107945.1. NCBI lineage: Eukaryota > Viridiplantae > Streptophyta > Magnoliopsida > Solanales > Solanaceae > Datura > Datura stramonium. Next base: position 196,752 of record JACEIK010002543.1, read on the forward strand.
ACTATATATGACGACCCGTGGTATCCTACCATGAGTTGTAAGGTCGTCTGTTCTGTGATATTATTGCCAGTTTTCTTCACTTTTCAATTTTAACTCCCGGGTCTATTCTTAGGCCTTTTTGAGGTATTACAATATCTCCCCCTTGGGAACATTCATCCTCGAATGTAGGAAACAAGCAGAAACCAGAAACATACAATTTATTATAACTACATACTGATCATTTTAATCGAAATTTTCACGGAATGACTACCTCTGAATCAAACCACATTGCTGAACTGATCTCGTGCTTCACATATGCATTCATACACATAATATAAACTTGCACACATAAACTGAACATGAAAATTAAATAGAGTCATAGGGAAAAACTAATACCTCAAGCCGGAATTGAGCCGATAGAGAACAACTGTAGGTATTTAGCCCAGATATTTTCTTCGGCTTTCGATGTAGCTCCCTCAACATGTTGATTCCTCCATAATACTTTAACTGAAGCTAATTATTTGTTCCTTTGCTTATGGACTTGACGATCTAAGATTTCCACTGGAATTTCTTCATAGCTGAGGCTGTCTTTCACCCCAATGTTGTCTACCGGAACTACCAAGGCTGGATCACCGTATCACTTCTTCAAAAGTGACACATGAAAGACGGGATGAATCGAAGATAGCTCCGATGGCAAGTCCAACTCATACTCCACCTTACCAACTTTCCTCTCAACCCGATAGGGACCAATATAGTGGGAATTGAGTTTACCTTTCTTTCTGAACCGCATGACTCCCTTTATGGGAGATACCTTTAGAAATACCCAATCGTCCACATCAAACTCCAAGTCTCTTCTTCTCACATAAATATACGATTTCTGATGACTCTAAGAAGTATTCAACCGGTCCCTTATTAGCTAAACCTTCACTATTGCCTCATCAACCGAATCTGGGCCTACCATGGCTGCCTCACCAACCTCAAACCATCTGATGGGAGATCTACACTTCCGCCTATAAAGAGCCTCGAACGGTGCAATTTGGATACTGTAGTGTAACTGTTATTATAAGAAAACTCTATCAAGGGCAAATGATCATCACAACTACTTTTGAAATCCATAACACATTCCCTCAACATATCCTCGAGGGTCTGAATGGTTCGTTCTACTTGGCCGTTTGTTTGCGGCTGGAAGGCTGTACTGAGCTTAACTTGCATCCCAAGTCCTTTTTGAAAAGAATGCCAGAATTGAGAAGTAAATTGAGTACCTTGGTCGGAAATAATAGACAAGGGCACGCCACAAAGTCGAACTAACTCCCGAATATATAACTTAGCATAATCATCCGCTGAATCCGTGGTCTTGACCGGTAGGAAATGTGCAACCTTAGTTAACCTATCCACCGCCACCCAAATGGAGTCATAATGTCGGCATGTATGAGGTAGACCTGTAAAAAATCCATATTAATCTCTTCCCACTTCCAAGTGGGGATGCGTATATCCTGTAGTGCACCTCCCGACCTTTGGTGTTCGACTTTCACTTACTTACAGTCTGGACATTTTTCCACGAACTCTGCAATATCCCTCTTCATACCATCCCACCAATAGATTTCTCGCAAATCCCGATACATTTTCATGGATCTTGGATGAATAGAATATTTGGTACCATGTGCCTCATGCAATATCGATACTCTCAAATTATCGACATCCAGAACACATAGTCGACCCTTGTATCGTAGCACACCATTTCCCCCTTGGGAGAGGACCTCCACCTTCTGGTTTCGCACCGCGTCCTTTAGCTTCCTCGATATTGGATCCTCATCTTGTATTGATTTAACATCAACTACCAAGGACGATTCTGAATCGTTATGCACAACAACACCTCCATCAGTTTAATCAATTAATCTAACTCCCAGCCTTGTGAGGGGGTGGACATCGCTCACCAACTCCTTCTTTCCCTCATCCACGCGGGACACACTTTCCATGGAGAGTCTAGTAAGTGCATTCGCAACCACGTTAGCCTTGCCTGGGTGGTAAAGGACACTCATTTCATAGTCCTTAAGTAAATCCAACCACCTCATTTTCCAAAGATTTAGATCCTTCTGTGTGAACACATACTGCAAGATTTTGTGATCCGTAAATACATCCACGTGGACCCCATACAAGTAATGCCGCCGTATATTTAATGCAAACACCACCACGGCCAACTCAAGATCATGGGTCGGGTAATTCTTTTCATGAACCTTTAGCTTTTTCGAGGCATATTCTATTACCTTCCCACGCTACATCAACACACATCCCATTCCGACTCTTGAAGCACCACAATAGACAACAAAGCCATCGGTACCCTCGGGTAATGTCAACACTAGTGCTTAAGTGAGTCGGGTCTTTAACTCTTGGAAGCTTTTCTCACAAGCATACGACCATTTAAATTTCACCTTTTTCTGAGTCAACATAGTCAAAAGTTCCCCAATAGATGAGATACCCTCCAAAAATCCTCGGTAGTAACCTACTAGGCCCAAGAAACTCTAAATTTCTGAAGGATTCATCGGTCTAGCCAAATTCTTCACTGCCTCTATCTTTTAAAAATCAACCCTTATGCCTTATCTTGATACCACATGACCCAAAAATGCTACAGAGTTAAGCCAAAATTCACACTTGCTAAACATTGCATACAACTGACGATCCTTGAGGGTTTGTAGCACTATCTTCAAACGAGTAGCATGCTTCTCCTTGCTTTGGGAGTACATAAGAATGTCGTCGATGAACACGATCATGAATATATCTGAATATTGCTTAACACCTTGTTCATCAGGTCCATGAAAAATGCAGGAGCATTGCTTATCCAAAAAGACATGACAACAAATTTGTAGTGGCCATACCGAGTCCTAAAAGCGGTCTTCAGGATGTCACTCTCCCGAACACTAAGCTGATGATACTCGGACTTGAGATCGATATTGGAGAAACACTTAGCACCCTGAAGATCGTCAAACAAATCATCAATCCTGGATAAGGGGTACCTGTTCTTTATGGTAACCTTGTTCAACTAGCGATAGTCAATACACATTTGAAGGGAACCGTCCTTCCTCTGAAAAAATAGAACCGGTGCACCCTATGGGGACTGGCTCGGTCTAATGAAGCCCTTATTTAATAGATTCTTTAATTGATCCTTCAATTCCTTCAGCTCAGCTGGAGCCATCCGGTAAGGAGGGATAGAAATAGGTTGCGTATCTGGCAATAAATCAATACCGAAATCAATTTCCCTTTCTGGAGGGACACTTGGCAAATCCTCGGGACACACCTTCGGGTATTCGCACACCACCAAAACTGACTGAATAGTCAGGGTCTCGGACTCCATATCCTTAACCCAAACTAGGTCGTACATGAACCCCTAAGAGATCATCTTTTTAGCCTTAAGATGGGGAATAAACTGATCTATTGGCACCACCGAACTACCCTTCCACTCCATAACTGACTCACTTGGAAAACAAAACTCCACAGTACGGGTCATACAATTAATCGAAGCATAACATTCAAACAACCAATCTATACATAAAATGATGTCAAAATCAGTCATGGCCAATTCTACTATGTCTACGGAGGTAACCTTATGAAACACAGCGATCGGGCACCCTCGATACACCCGTATAGCTACAACTGAATCACCAACGGCGGTAGAAACTGAAAACGGTTCTGATAAGGTCTTAGGACTACCTCCAAGGCTACCAGCAATGTATGGAGTCACGAAAGATAATATAGCTCCCGGATCTAGAAAGGCATAAATATCAATATGACAGACACGCAATATACTAGTGACCACGTCTGGCGAAACCTCCTGTTCCTGGAGTGAGGCAAGGGCATAGAATCGATATTGGTGTTGACCGCCACCCCCACTAGTAGATGCTCCCTGTAGAGCCGAACAGGCTGGAGTTGGTGCTGTCCAGGTGGTCATTGCTCGACCCCTGTAGTCACCCTTTTTGGTGTATGGACATGCTCAGTGCATGTGCCCACATCTGCAACACCCGAAGCAGACATTCGAACCGAGCTGGCACTCCCTGGTGTGACTCTTGCCGTACTTCCCGCAAGATGGAGAGGTATAATCTAACTAGGCTCCCCTTTGATCCTTCGACCGTGAAACCCTGCTCCTCTAATCACCCTTGGGTCTGGATGGAACACTAGCTGATGATTGCGCTGGGGCTAGTGACTTCTGCTGAAACTGTGGACAGTAACTACCACCAGACCTCTGATGTGGAAACCCACGACTATCTGTCCGTGCCCTCATGAGCCGCCTCCATCTACTGGGCGTACAACACTATGTGAGGAAAGTCCATATCCTGGTGAAGCATGACAATCCTGCAATCCTTGTCTAAATAACCAGACACACCATGAACAAATAAGCTCACCCGCGCCCTCTGATCCATCACCAACTCTGGGGCGTATTTCAAAAATCGAGTGAACTCAAGTGAATACTCAAACACTTTCATCTTTCCTTGCTTGAGGTTAACAAACTCAATTGCCTTCAATTCCCTCATTTCCCAAGGGAAGAATCAGTCAAGAAAGGGCATGTGGAACTTATTCCAACTGATAGGGCCCGCTCCCGCTGCCCTGCTTTCCTTCCATTGCTTGTACCAAATATGAGAGACCTCCTTTAGCTGATGAGAGGCCAAGTCCACACACTCCCCATTTGTCACTCCCATAACCTGAGTGACCTTCACGATCCCTTCAATGAACTCGTATAGATCATCATCCACCTTTGATCCCGTGAACTCGAAAGGGTTCATCCTCAAGAAGTCTCTAATCTGAGCCACCGCTGCATTTCCATTCAATAGAACCTGCGAAACAGCCTGCTGATTGACCGGAGAGGTCAAGGGTTGTGCCAACATCTGAATCGCTGCCCGAAACTCGGCATGGGCAGCTGGCTTTGGTACCTGGGGGTCTGGAACGGGTGGGGCTTACTGATGCCCATGATCATTGCCATCTCCATGGCCTTCATTATTTTCATTCCTCCTTCCGTTTATTCTTCTAGGAGCCATAATTCTGCAATCGCGAATCGGATGAGTTAAAAGGATGGGGAAGCGTTTCATCGCACGACATAGAACATGAACAAAGGGAACATTTCCTAAAATGTTTAGTAGCCTCTTCGTCATAGGTGTGGGGCGCTTCACACCAATGAAAAAGATTCTACCTAATGCATCTTTCAGAAACCCTAGGACACTTCAAAACCTATTTGTATGATACCAAGTTTGTCAAGTCCCGAATTTACACCCAGATCGTAGACACGGGACAAGGGACCCCGAGAGACCCCAAGTCAACCCATGGCACATGTATACAACTACTCTCATTCAAGTAAGCGGAACAATAATCATAAAGCTATAGCGGAGACGTAATAATAACATAGCATCAAGAAATACCAATGTTTACATAGATGAATACTACATACTTGTCCGAAAGCCTCTAATACATAAGATGGATTGATGGGAAAACATCCCCAACTAACCCGACCAATACGAAAACATAAACAACATGAAAGTATGTAAATAGTCCTCAAAATATGAGGACTCACCAACAAGCAGAAGGCGAAAGCTGAGATGATTAAGGATGAGGATGAGCCTGAGATCCGGACCCTGTATCATGAAACAATAAAACATAAAAAGTATGCGGTCAGTAGGTGGAATTTACTGACTATGCAAGGTAAGTCAAACGGACATTTTTAAAAAATAAAGCAAAACTCATAAATAGACATAAGAGAAGGATGTCATGCTTGCATCAAAATCTTCGTGATAAAACATAGGGCTAAAGACTTTCAAATCATTTATAATCATTCATTATTATATTCGTAAATAATTTTTCATAATCTATCCCAAGCCAATATCATAAACATAACAACGCATAAAACATGTGGAACAATGGGAGGACTCATCATAACCGACACCATCATGGTAGAGCCTTTTATGATGCCCAACTGTCTCGCTCAGGTGGGCAGAGCCGACCATGGCTTTCTAGGCGAGGGTCGTGCATAAGGCGTGATGTCACATTTGAGGGGATCATTATAAATTCAATATATCATTAGAAACCCACGGTGGCACATGGTTATGTGACACTAGCGTAGTCCTTTGAACGTCGGGCTGCTTGGTGCTAGACATGGCTCCCAAAAACATGCATATAGGCTCATACATAAATCATTAACATCATGCATAAAATTCATTTGCTAAGATATGACATTCATCATCATTGATCCCCTTTTAAAACATTCTTAGCCAAGAATCAAGGCCTTTTTTATTGGCCAACATCATAAATCGATAAATCATGAAATTCTTTTCGTAAATCATAATTCATTTTCCATCATATGGGCATTTCCCAATGCTTCCTCATACTAAATTCTTTCAAAATATGCTCATAGACATGGGTAACTTGAATTCATGCATTTCCTTAATCAATAAACTTAAAATAATGAATATTCATCATAAATCATAATTTTCATGAACTTCCATAAATGAGCATTTTGGATTAAAAAGCTTGAAACATGAATAAAAGAAAATAATAATAAAACCTGCCCATCATTCATAATTTAGTAATTAAAACTCACTTAAATCATACTCATAAAGAGAAATCACATTGTCATGCTTTGGGTAAAACCCCATAAAATTTGTGTCGGAGAATTCATGACTGGGTGAGGAACAATTTCACCCATTTTAAAACCTTACACACCCAGGAAATGGATGAACTTAAAGCTCCTTGAACACCCACAAAGAAATTGAAGAAATATTTGGGGAAGAGGGCCTTGAATCTCCCAAAACCTCTCTAGAATCCTTGCATGAGAATGAGCATGCAATAGGGACTTAACTCCTATTATTACACTCAGGAAATAACCAAAACGACATAGTTCAGGAGCTAAAAATGAGGAAAGGTCGAAAATACCCTTAAAATAATTTCCCTGAAATCTGGCCCTGACAGACCAACGACCGACCCAACAGGTCGTGGCATCATACCATGACCTGTGGTATTGAGTCCTCGGGTCCACTACCTCAAGACATTTCTCAGATCCTTCCCACGACATAATAGGATGAGTCGTTACAACAAACCACGGGTCGTTGAGTCGACCGTCGCTAACCCCTTGACCATACTGACTCCCCTTTCCGCGAGCCTCATCACGACTCATTGTGATTTCCAACGAGTCATGGTTTCCATCCGTTGAATACACTGGAAACCTCAACCAACCAATAACGACTTGAAACAACGAGTCATTGTCTCTCACCATGGATCGTGGGATGGCTCGTTGCTTCCTCCAAAACCTAAGTTCAGTCCTTCTAACGACTGGTAACAATGACTTGTCGTTCCTGACAATGAGTCATTACACCGTCCGTTGTCATCACTACTTCCATGACTACCCAAACCACGACTATATATGACGACCCATCGTATCCTACCACTAGTCGTAGGGTCATCCATTTTGTGATATTTCTGCCTTTTTCTGCACTTTTTAATTTTAACTCCTGGGTCTATTCTTAGGCCTTTTCGAGGTATTACACCAGTTCGATTCTAGACTCTTCTCCCAAAACATGCAATGCTCTACATCGTATATAACGAAGCTCAACATCATCTATTGACAAACCTCACCAAGAGAATCATGCATAAACTCAACATCGTATAGGATGAAGCTCAGCATTGTTATTTGACAAGGCTCATAATGAAATCATGCATAGAACCGACATCGTATGAAAACAAAGCTCAATAATAACATACATCACAGTTATGAATTCATCCATACGAGAAGCTTTATTTTGAAACATACCACAAGCTCAAAGATTAATGGTAGAATTTACTCCAAAACCATGTGGCAAGCTTACTATAGAGATATTACATCATCATAGTCGATTTAAGGGCTTTGCCCAAAACTTTATCATGCTTGGATCTACTCAATTAGCTTTGAAAACAACATCATAATCATGGGTAGCTTTAGAAACATGCTTTTCATCATCATACATTCATCATCATTCTATTATTTCATGAACTTCTCATCCATGGGCATTTAATTTCATAATTCAGAAAACACAATTTTGATTGGAAACAATTTAAAATCTGCCCAAGCTTCACAATTCATCAATAGAAACATAATCTAATCGTACCCATGTATATAAATTGAAGAATTATGCAATTGGGTAAAAACCCCATAAATTGATCATAGGAATTTCTCATACTTAGCAAGAGATTTGGCATGGATGTGGAAGAAGACACCCACTCATAACCCTACATACCTAGAAGGGATTGATTCCACCAAATCATTGATTACCCAAGAGGAAATTGGATGGAAACCTTGAACACTACCTTGAATCACGTCTTCAACCTCTCAAGCTTGCATGCATGTAATGAATGACTTAAAACAGGTTTTTCCCTCTTAAAACCCACTAAAATGAGCCTTAAACGACGTAGTATAGGCCCCTAGGACTTAAGAATTATGAAAAATCCCTTACTAAAGTTGTAGAAAATAACTGTCAGGTGGTCCTAACGGACGACCTGACGACTCGTCACTCGGGAAAATGACTCATAGGGTTGCTCATCAAGTACACTGTCTAGCCTGACATCCTAGGCTCACAACGACTAGCATAACGACTCGTTAGGAGTGGCATGACTCGTGGTCACAAGTCGTTAAGTTCACTGCCTCAATCACATCACTTCACATATAATTCACCCCACGACTCACACCACGACTCGTTACCTGACCCAATGAGTCGTGGTCATCTTTCATTAAATATACTGGTCTAACCTTTTCTACTTTCCTTCTCCCTTACCCCACGGTTGACCTAACGACTCGTGGTGTCTGACCATGAGTCGTTCCCACGCCCGTGGGGACCTCTTTTGCTCAATACTTCCCAACTCTTTCCTGGCCTCCCTACGAGTCACCTGACGACTCGTAGGGTGTCCTCACTAGTCATCTAATGACTCGTGTGTTTTCCTTAAGAGTCGTCCAATGACTCATTCTGTGCCTACAACACCAGTTTTACATTTCCCCCATTTTAACTCCCGGGTTTGATCCTTGGGTTCCCGGGGTATTACATATATATATATATGACATAGTTGGTAGGGTGTCGCGGCGTACTGCCTGTAGCTCCAAGAGTGGGTGGGACACGCCGCTCAAGGTGTCGAGCTGGCCGGCGCGACACGGTGCCTAGTGCGCCTGGCCTCTGGCCCCAAACTCCTTCTCACCCGACTCTGCACTCATTTGTTCATTCCCTAAGCCTTTTTTCATGTGCGTCGCAATCTAATACCCTTGACATACGTACGAACGCATCGGTTAAAAGATAGGAACTTACGGGTTGTAACATCCTTCCCCCTTAGGAAAATTCATCCTCGAATGTAATCTTTAAGCTTAGAAGACTTAGCTCTTTTAACTAATGCCAGAAAAATTTCAGCAAAGTCTCCTCTGTAGTGTGGACTATCCAGAGAACCTGATACGCAATAAATTCAAACATAGGTGCCTCACAGGACGATATCCACAACATTTTTG
>JACEIK010002544.1:53077-67474 GCA_018107945.1 Datura stramonium
ACCTGAGTACCAAGGCCCCTCTGAAATGACCTCCAAAACTGAGATGGCCGATGTACACCTTCTTCTTTTCCATAATGGCTTCTACGAGCAGTGCTCAGCCATGCGTGAGCTTGTTGTCGCTCTTCGTCGAGCAGATGCGGCTGCACATGATATTCCACCAAAATTTTGCTGGCAGCTTCATGTCCCTTTTGTAGATGGGAGTTGTGTCAAGTGAGACCCATGTGGGTAGAGATTCGGCTATAATTTTGGCCATCCATGGTCTAGCACGTGCTCTAGAATTGGTCACTGCATTGAAAGTTGAGGTATCGATGGCTGCATAATCATTTTCTAAATATTACTGGTTGATTTCCTCAAGGAGAATATTAACCAGTACACCTCATATTGGCATAGAATCCAATGGCTCCACTAATTATCGCAGGCCTAGGTTTTCTACCTAGAGAAGGGCGCCATAGACTTCATAAAACTCTCTCACAATAGTCTAGAAGTATTAAACCGAGGGATGCAGGATCAAGTCCCACTACTAGAATTAGATCTGCTCCATGATGTCAGGGTACTGGTCTAACTTGGTGATACAAATATCTCTCTATTATGTGATGCCCATCGTGGTTTGCTGTTGTAATTAGCTGGACCTCAATATATATCTCTTGTGCTCCCCTTATTACACATTCAATTCTGAGTATATCCTCCCCTTATTTCCTTTTTTCTCAACTAGAACAATTTGGGGGGAGGCGGTATGACTGGTGGAGTCCCAACTGTGGACTTGCCTGAAGATATGGCAATATGTTGCCCTCTATGTTGGGCAATGGGTTACTCCTCTGAGGACTGAGAAGCGGAGCTTTGAGACTGAGAAGACTGCTCTAGGGTGGTTTTAGATGCCACCCTAGCTAAAAGAGCAGGTGAAAAGGTCGGAGCTAGTCTTGTGGCTGCCTTAGTAGTCGGAAGCTGGTACTCCTCAATATCATTGTCCCTAATTCATGACCTCTTTGGGGTTGAGTCCTTTCCACCCTTTGTCACTACTCTTTTTGGTGCCATTTTTCTTATAATTTAACAATAAATGTTAAGTACATGGATGATGAACAAGTTGGAACAGAATTACTCAAGTAGAACAAATTCAAGTGAGGGTGTGCAGCGATGATCCATATCTTAAAGATGCAGACCCTATATTTAATCATCAACTGAATTCCAAATGTAAGAGTGCACTGGTTCAAAGGACAGCCCAACATATGGACCATTTATTCAAAATTCGGACCGCATGTTGGATCGTTAATTGATCCCAGTAAATCTATTCCACTGGTTCAATAGACGATTCAAGATACAGACTGCATATTCAAAATGTTGTCTTTTCCTTCAACAAACTAGGAAATTTTCAATACTTAGCAAAAATTTCAAAATTTTAAGTGCCAAAGTCAATGCACAGGGCAAGGTACGATCAGACGAACCATTTCTCATTTCTCAATCAATATTTCACAATTTAATCCCATACACTTCATGTAACAATTTCCTAGCTCTCTCCCCTTTCAAGTTCAATTGATGGTAATCATCAACCAAAGGAAATAGGCACAAAATTTAAGCATGAAAATAAGAACAATACCTAGGGTTTAGATGAGATTAGTGCACAATATGTGCTTGAATTCTTCAGTTGATTCATGAGCTCGGGTGAACCCTAAATGCTCGAGAATTGTATCTTGATGCAATGGGTTTTGACGTGTGTATATTTGTAGAGAATAGAGTGTGACAAAGAGGATGAAGGTATGAGAGCTTGAGGTTGAAACAGTGGCGGTTTCTTAGATGAACAAAGGAAGAAGAAGAGGAGGGAATAATGAGAAAATGCCCATTTTAATATCCTCAACTGATAGGGAGTCGTATCTTGAAGATACGACTCTTCTTTTTAAACCACATACGACCTAAATGGCCAAGATGCCCCATCTTAATAAAGCATCCTACAGTCCAACTTGCAGACTATCCTTTCAAGATGCAGTTTGCATGTTGGATTGTCTCTTAAGCTTAAATCTTTAGCACATTGTTTACCTAGCTTTCGATTAATGATATAGTGCACGATTCGCATTTTTAATGTGTGATCCATCTTTGCACCCGTAAATCGGAAGTAGAAGTTTATTCTATGCTTTGTTCAATTTTCTCCCACCATTTTGGTGCCCATCCTGCACTCATCAAAATACATTAGTCCAAAAATACTTGGGTTGTCTCCTAAAAAGTGCTTGATTAAATATCGCAGCATGACGTGGATACTACATATGTTGTAGCATCTCTTGGGTTGTCTCTCAAGAAGTGCCTGATTTAACATCGTGTATGACGAAAGATACCTGAATCGGCATATAGGTAAGTCATCCTTAGGACGAGACTTTCTAAACCACTTTCTTCCTATGGAATCGCTGAGATATTGCTTCTCATTCTTGCATTTAGACTTCTTCTTTTTGTGTGTCTCTTTAGCTCTACAATCGGTTTGCACTTTTTCATCATCAATATTCTCAAAACACTTCTCAACCATAGTTATACTCCCGCAACTGTTGGGAAACTAATTCCCTCTTCCTGCCTTGAAGATCATTAATTTATCATTGACCCAGAACATGATCTCATATTTTTTCGAGTCCATCAAGGCTCTACCAGTGGCAAGGGTCGCCCAAGAATGATGGGTATGTCCATGTACACACCATAGTCCAAAACAACAAAGTCAGCTGGAAGCATGAATTTTTCGACCTTCACCAACACATCTTCTATCACCCCTTCTGGTTTTTTAATTGACTTGTCTGCCATTTGAAGCCGAATAGAGGAGGATTTCAACATGCCCAGCCCTGAAAACTTATAAATATCTAGGGGCATCCAATTAATGTTTGCCCTCTTATCATATAAAGCTCGCAAATAGTCATAGTGCCTAATCTTGAAGCAATGATGGCACTAACTCGGTAGGTTATTAGGATCACTTCTTTCTTACTTGGCTTCTTCTTATGTTAGCAACTCTTCCAGGTACTTGGCAAATTCGGGCATCTCTTTAGAGCACCAATGAAAAACACCTGCAATATTGCCTCCTTTAACCTCTCAATATGCTTATCAACTACTGCATCTAGAGTTTGTTTAGCTACTTTGAGAAAAAGGAGGAAAATATTGATGCTAGGATTTGGAAATGTCACTTACTTTCTCTTTCACTTTTTCATTTCTTTTTGAGTCCACTATCACATCAACACTAGAATCATCAACAATGGTTTCAACACCATTTCTTCTACAATACCTTTGGTTTTCATTTCCTCAGCTTGGTCAACATCATCAACACAAGGCTTATCAACTTTAGAATGTAACATTTTGCCGCTCCGATTCACTGTAGTCATACAATGAGCATTAAAACTACTTTCACTGCATTTAGAATTTATCACGATTTCACTGTGAAGTTGGCCCTTCTGCTCCAGATTGTGCTCTATAAAGATTTCTCTCATTTGTTGTTCCAAATTCTGAATAGAGGCAGTTTTGGAGCTAACAACTTCAGTTAAACTCTTAAGAAAAGCATCAAATCTCTCTTGATTGGAGAGCACTTTCTCCAACATGCCTTCAATTCTGAAAACCCCTTGGTTTTGTGGTTGACCATCCCTCCAATTGTGAGAACTAGATGACGGTTCTCTTGGTGGCATGTATGGTTAGAACATTGATTTTTAAAATATCCATCTTGCCATCCTTGACTCGAGCCACTATTGCCATTCCTAGAATAATATTGACCTGGACCTTGTGGTTGAGGTCTCTATTAGCTTTGGTAATTGGACTAAGGATGATTTTGATTTTGTTGATAGTGTGGCCTTGGGTAACCAACCGGTGCTTTTCCAACATAGTTAGAATCCTCAAATTGTGTTGGTGGTTGGTCTCGAAACTGTTGACCATGGTAGGAAAGAGGGCATGCTTTTGCATAATAAGGTGTAACCCTTGGTGCTTCTTCCACTAAATTTACTTTCTTTCCATCACTCTCAATCAACTTTGTTGTCAACAATGCAAGATTTGTGGCCATGGCAGCCATCATTTGGTCTCTCTCTTGGTTCTCTTTCATCAAATGAGCTTGTAACACCCCGGATAATTTGAACGACAAAATTCGTACTTTTGAGGTAGGACTAAGAGTAGTTAACGGGCTAAGACGGAAGTGTTATGAGGTATTTGAGTTACTCTATGATCGTATTTAATATAGGACGTAGATCAAGTTGTAGAATGAAATTTATCAAAAGTTATCGTAAATTTCCTTTTTGAAAATTCTCTGAAATTCAGGTCAAATATCTCAAAACTTTTCTCTATTCTATAAGGAGTTAGGGAATCTATGACCTATCAAATTAAAGTTCTATGAGTCTAGTTTCCAATGCATTAAACCGTTCGTCAATCTGACTTAGATTAGAGAGATATTCGCATTTTCACGAGACCGCAGGTAGGCACATCACAAGCAGTCTAAGGAGGTGGAGGAATATTTAAGTCCCTTTGGTCGGTTGTTGGTCATAAAAATTTATTTTCCAGAAAATCCCTTCGTAAGAAACCTCTATCCAGCTCTATCAATCGGAGTTCAAAGTAAAAAGTTAGAGCCAGTTTAGCAAAATACTATCAGGTTTGACAGACAGGACCAGCCTGTCACCACGAGTCATGGTACGACTCATGGTATGTAGGTACCACTCGAACCAGGCACTTGTATCAAGAGTTTCAGCAAGCTATTTAAACCTTCCAAAAGCCACGAATGGAATACCATGACCCATGGTATGTCACTTTGAGTCATGGTACGACCCGTAGCACTTGACAGGCAGATTTTTGAGAACTTTTTCTTAAGGGTATTTTGTAATTTCATATGCTTTTAACCCCTAAACTAGGTCATTTTAGGCTTCCTTTGGGACGAATTAAAGAGATTTTCCTATCCTAATCCCTCAAGCTCCTCAAAACCCTCCATAAGTCATCTTCTCCCTTCTTCTTTCAAGGCTCAAGAACTAGGGTTTCCTCTCCAAGAGGCAGCAAGCTTCAATATCTTTAGGGGGATTCTTCAACCAGGTATGTGGAACTTTAACAAGGATCTTCTTTCATCCTTGTGTCCCAATTTATGTTCAAAACCCAAGATTCTTTAATTTCCTAGAAAAGCATGTCTTAGGGTTTCCATTCTATGAATGATTTCTCTCATGTCTTCCATGATTTTCAAGGTGCTCGTGATAAAGAGCACATTATGTTCATGATTTCACTCTCAATTTCAGGATGAATTCCCATGATTAGATATTAGCATGTTTTCTCCAAAATTTAGCACATGAATTAGCTTGTTTTTGAAAATATGGTCCGTTTGAGATATATGATTTTACCATGAATTCAGTACATATGATTTACACCATGATTTGGACTTATGATTTTCATGAAGTTAGTATGATTAGCATGTTTATGATTTTCTAGACTCTTAGGCCTCTTGCTAGTAGAAAGTAGCCCTGACTACACTCTCATGAATTCAGTATGATCAACATGTATATGGTTCTTTAGACTCTCAGGCCTTTTCTAGTAGAAAGTAGCCCTGACTAGTCTTAGAACATCAGTTATGATCCCTCAGTATTCGTATGTCTTGGTCCTTTAGGCTCTCGGGACTCTTGCTAGATAAAGTGATTCCGACTAGTCTTAGGACCTTAGCTTCAGATTTATCAGTTACATGTATCTTTATGTTCAGTTGGGAGTAGTACTTAGCATCGAGTTGGCTAGGGTTCCAGTGTACCCAGGTCACAGAACTATGTGCCACCATAGAATAAGGGATTCTCCATATTAGAGAATGTTTCCCTTAGCACGAGAAATTTGGGTCCTCGTTATTTGAGAGTCTCTGATGTTGGGCATATTTTGATGCCCATTTGCCATTGTTTTACCCATATTTTATCATTTTTTGAGTTCATAATCCTTAATTTATACTTAAATTCATGTATGTGTGTGTTTTATGTGCTAATAAATGATTTTAGTTAATTTGAGTAGGAAACTAAGCAAAAGGAGCTCAAAATGATGCAAGAGATAAAGAGTTGAGATTCTGACTGGTTTGGTGCTATGGCTGGCGCCCCACACAGAGTCCTAAACTTCAATGAAATAAATTCACAATATGGTGCTATGGTTGGCGCCCTGCACCAGCCCTCAAACTTCGGAGAAAAAATTCTCACGCTGGTGTTATGGCTGGGGCGGCGCACCAGGCCTCATCAGAAGATGAAAATTGCTGAAAATTTGGCTAAGTCTGTGGCGAGATAGGAGTAGCAGCGTGCCAGACCCATTTCGGGGCAAAAAATGTTGATTTTTAAGCCAAGTCTTGAAGGGCAGAAGTGTCATTTAAAGGCTCATCTATAAATATGAGGACTAGGCCGTTTGTTACAGATTTTTTTTCAATTTTTGACAACTTTTGACATTCGGTAGAGTGGAGAGATGCCAGAGAGGAGTCTCCTATCATTTCCTTTTTTGTATTGTATTCATGAAAACTTGTAAGTTCTTTGGAAAGAAGACAAATTTCTACAACTAGGTTTTCTCTTCTTTACTTTGTATTTTTGTATGATGATGACTACATATTTGTTTCTCCGCTCGTCTATGAGTGGCTAAACTTATAATCTAGGTTTGTGGCCATGGTGGATGACTGATTGTTTGAAAGCGTAATGAACTTGGTTTTGATTCTTTTCTATAGTTGTTTGTATTTATTTGTTTTAATTTATTATTTATGAGATTGATCACCTTGTAAGTAATCTATTGTCTTTGGATTGAACATGGAAAAGGGAATCGAAAGGGTTAAAGATAAATACAGAATAGGAATTCAAAGACCCTTGAACCCATTGGTGATAGGATAGAAGTTTTTATTGAGGATAGGGATATACCCTTCAACCCCGTTTAGTTGAAATACAAGTAGGCATAATCATCGTTTCATGTTCTCCTGCGACCGTAGGGATATAGGCGTTAGGGTTCATGAGATAGTTATTGGATGTCAGGGATAGTGACAAGAAATGGGATAGTAACTTGCAACTAACAACCATAGGAAGAATCATGCTAGTTTAATTACTTCTGAAAAACTCAACCTGAAACCAACCAAGTGCCATTGCCCTAGTTTGTCATCATTATTGAAATACAATCAAGATTGCATTTGTTTGTAGTTAGTCTTTACATTTGAAGTTTAGTATTTTAATTTTCTCAAACCAATCTCCAATTTATTTGTTTCTTAGATTAGTGAAATCAAAGTTCAACCTTATAACGATTAAATTGACAAGTCCCTGTGGGTACGATATCTGGACTTAACAATCCTATATTACTTGACGAGCACGTGCCCTTGTGTGTGCTTGGGCAACATCAGTCTCCCTCACCTCAATGGTTCTTCAATTTGGTCCTTCATATCAGCNGTCTCCCTCACCTCAATGGGAGCATGCATGAGTCATCATTATTAGAGACTGTCTCCCTGAGTTCATGAGTGATATCACACCAGTCAGAGTTCTTACCCTTGGCAAGGTATGAACACCCTTCCAACCAGGGTTACAGGTCGGGCTCCATGAGGTTCACGATAGAGTTTGTCGGTTAGTAGTATCTCCCACGGTATAGTTTAGTTTCAATTTTAGTACAGTTATTTTAGTTACCCTTTTGAGTTTATGATTTCAGATTCAGTCTTCAGTACATGTACATGACCCAAAAATTAGATTTACTTATGTTTCATTAAATGTTTTTAAATGAGCATATCATATCAGTAATTATGTATCTCAGATAGGGTCATTGTACTTCACCTCAGTTATGTATTCAGTTCAGTCTTTCTCAGTTTACTAGCATGTTACTAGCTTCATTTACTTTTCCCATATACTCAGTACATTTCAAGTACTGAACACATACTTTATGTGCTATATCATTTTATTATATAGATCCAGGTATTCAGACTCAGCCGCGCAGTTAGACACGCTCCAGAGTCTATCACCTGACAGTGGTGAGTCCTGATCTTTTAAGGATAGAAGTTATATTTTCTTTATTTCAATTTATTTGTAGTTCTCAAATTTTGGAGTTAGCTGGGGACTTGTCCCAGCAACTCATCAGATTAGAAGAGGCTTTTAGATAGTATAGTGTTGGTTTAAGCTTTTGATTCAGTGTTGTTATCAGATCTTTATTAGTTCCTTTGATTAGTTACATTGCAGTTATGTTTCCACTCAAATATGCTCTAGTAGTTGTTGTTATGTTAGAATTATGCTATGCCATGGGTTATCTTGGAGTCATTCGTGGTTCTAGGTCTCGTGTCTCTATTTGGGGTCTAAGCTCGGGTCATGACAAACTTGGTATCAGATCAAAGGTTAGGTGTTCCTAGGGTGTTTGAAAGCCGCGTCAAGTAGAGTATTTTTCATAGGTATGAAGCGCACCACACTTATGAGGAAGAGACTACAAGGCGATTTAAGAAATATTCCCTTTCTTCATGATTCTTATTGTGCGTAGAGTGTGACACTCTAAAAGTTCCTCTCCTAACTCGTGTTTTACATGTTTGTAGACAATGTCTCCAAGACGAACAAATGGAAGGAGAAATGGTAATGGGCAGCAGCTAGCCCCTCCAGCTCGACCTGATGGATGAGCAGGTTACCCCTGTAGAGTTTTGGGCTGCATTTCAGGTGTTGGTGCAGCCATCACGGCACATGCCAACCATCAGGTGGTGGCACCCATGAACCCTAACAGGAATTCTAGGGAGGCAAGAGTGCGAGATTTCATTAGAATAAACCCGCCAGAATTCTTTGGGTTGAAGGTGGATGAGGATCCACGTGAGTTCATAGAGGAGTTTCAAAAGATCACCCAGATTATGAGGGTGACTGGTGAGGAAAGTGCAGACTTAGCCTCCTATCATCTGAAGGGGGTTGCGCATATATGGTTCATACAATGGAAGGAAGGCCATAGAGCAGGTGCAGCTCCGATGAGTTGGGACGAGCTTTTGACAGCCTTCTTGGACAGGTTCTTTCCTCAATAGTTGAGGGAGGCGAAGGCAGCCGAGTTCTTCAACCTAAAGAAGAACAACATGACTGTCCAGGAGTATTCCTTGGAGTTTATCCGTTTGTCCAAGTATGCACTAGAGGTGGTGGCTGATCCGAGGGTTCGCATGAGAAAGTTTGTAAATGGAGTCTCAAATTTAACGGTCAAGGAGTTTAGGACCATGATGCTTATCAGTGACATAAACATTTCTAGACTTATGATCCATGCTCAACAGATCGAAGAGGAAAAGTTAAAAGAGTTGGAAGGCGAGAGAAAGAGAGTAAGGACAGGGGACTCGGAGTATTCCCAGCAGAGTACGAATGGTGAACCTCATTCCCAGTCCTGTCATAGGTCATTAGTCCCAGCACCATCGATAGCTAGTGTTCCATATAGACCCAGGGTAATGGAGATTACATATCTAGCTTGAAAGAACTATGGAGAGAACCATTTCGGAGAGGGTATGCTTATTCAAGCATTTGCTTTTGGTGCGTCAAGTCGGGCCACAAACTCAGGGATTGCCCAGCAGCTAAATAAGGCGAAGGTAGAGCCTAAGACATCTCTTCAGTAGCTCCAACATCCCGCCCACCTCGGCAGGAAACTAATGAGTTGGTAATTTACCAACTCATTAGGATTTTAAGCGCGATTTTTGGCTTAGTTTTTAAGTTTTTTAGTGGGATTTTATGCCCTTTTTCCTTTGGATGTGCAGGTACCTAACTTGGAGAGAAGGGGTATGAAATTGAGTAAAAAGGATGAGATTCAGGTGAAAATCGATGCTCCACAACAGGAAACCGGTGAAATGTCAGTCAACCGCAGACACCTACTTTTTTGATGAACAACTGCAACCGGCGGCTCGCGGACAGCAACCGGCGACTTGCGGACAAATGATGAAATCAACCGATGACTTATGGATAGAATCTGGCGAACCGCTGGTTCCATCACAAGTGAAAGATGCTTGAAAAGGGTCAAAAACGTCCAGCCCTAAAAAGAAGAGAATGTTATGACCTACTTTTATATATATTCTATAAAAAGTACTCTAAATAGGGTATTGAATTTCCTTTTACTTTTGAGAGAGAAAGAACTCCATTGGAGAAGAAATATTTGAATATTGGTTTTTTATGTTCATCTTCTTCAGCAAGGTATAACAACCACTGTAGAGATATTTTGAGCTTGATTGTGCTTACTCCTAATGATGAAATTATTGAGTTTATTGATAAATATGCTCTTGTGTTTCTCAATCATGAGTAGCCAAATATCTAGCTAGAGGTGTGTGGTGATGGGTGTTTAATTGAATTGGGTATTGTTAGATTTATCTTGTTATTACTTAATTAGTGTAAATCTATTGAATTCTCCTCAAATTATAGTTGATTGTTCGTAGTTGCAAATATGGGTATCATTTTCTTACTTTATTTTGGCTTGAAAAAGAAGAATTAAGTAATGGGGGAGAACTTAATAGTGAGTTGAGATTTGATTATGTAGGGTTGGGCCAGAAATAGGTCATAATCTCATTTAGAGGTTGGTGGCTAGAAATAGCTCATCCCCTAACTCAAACCATATTGGACTAGTTGAATTGCACCTTGAGGTTCGAAAGAACTTGAGGAGAAGGCGCCCAAGTGGTTGAAAAACATCGGGCGTCATCTTTTTCAAGGTTATTTTCACATATTAGTAATAGCTTGATTGTCTAGTAAATCCCGATTTGATTGACAACCCGTCTATATCACACCTCTAGCCTTCGCTCATTGTTGTATCTCGATTTTGGTTATCTTGCTCTCTTGATTAGCTAATTTTAGAATCCACAATATTGTTGCCTTCACTTCCCCCAAAATTTACTTTTACATTTTCATTGGTTGGATGCGAATCAATTTAATTCACTAAACAACGGTTTTGCAGATCATTCTCTAATCCTTGTGGGATTCGACCCCGACACCCGTCGAGTTATTTGTTTTAATACAATGATAGCTTACATTTTGTATAAGCTGTAATTTGAGCGTTATCAAAAATGGCACTGTTGTCGGGGACTAGCGCTTGATATCCTTGAGTTGTTTGTTAATTTGAATTGATCTTGCATCTTAAGTAGTTTAACATTGTTTTTGCTATTGGTCATCTAGGGTGAATTCATATGAGCCAACATTCGCAAGCAGGAGATAGCTCGATGGAAGAAAATATGGAACATGAAGAGGATAATCCCGTCATGCCTAAGATCACAGGTGCCATTCGCCTACCAGCTATGGTGGGGAATGCGGTGTTTCACGTCACTAGTACGATGTTGCACCTATTGAAAATGAAAGGGCTCTTTGGGGGTAAACCAAGTGAGCATGCAAACCGCCATTTGAGGAACTTCCTAGAGATTTTCCGACCTTTTAACATAACAAATATAAGCCAAGAGTCTATCAGGTTGAGGCTCTTTCCATTCTCCCTAATGGGAGAAGCAACTATGTGGTTGGAGGAGTTACCTCTGGGATGCATCACCTCTTGGAAAGAGTTGAAAAAAGCATTTTTGGATCGCTTTTTCCCTCCCTCAAGGATGTTGCAACTTCGGGATGATATTATAAACTTTAGGAAAGAGCCAAGTGAGCCTTTGCATGAAGCATGGGTGAGGTTCAAGAAGAAAGTGTCTTTTTGCCCTAACCATTGTCTTCCCAATGGAGTGCTACTTCAAAGATTTAATCGAGTCTTAGACTCCATCAATAAATCAGTCACCAATAACCTAGTTGGAGGATCAATCATGGACCAGATGTATGGTCTAGCTAAAGCCCTCTTGGATAGGATGACAAAGACGAATAGGACGTGGCATACAAGGGAGATGAATGTATCTTCACATGATGTTGGTTCTAGTTTGCTAACATCTGAAATGAGAGAAAGAGATGAAGAGTGAGATAAAAATATTGCTAAAATGATGACTCAATTGGAGTTAATGACTAAGCATGTGATGGGAGTCAGGCCTAAAGTTGTGAATGTTGTGGGAATGCAAGGTCCAATGCATTTTGAGGGAGAGTCTTCGCCACCAAGATACGAGGAGGAGTTCCAATATATGGCAAATCAAATGGGGGTTCTCGAATAGGGTACCAAGGGACTAATCAAGGCCCTTGACACCCAAAGGAAGAGAACCAAGATTGGAGGAATCGTGACACACAAGGGTGTCCTGATCGAAATGAGAGATGGGGCAATAGAGAGAAAAACCGTGAGGCGGACCTCTATCATGGAAGATCAAATCCATATGTTCCTCCTCCTAAAGCTGATAATGTCCAATCTCAATCGGGTGTGAGTGATGTTGGGAACACAATATTGAAGAAATGTTGGCAAGGGTTCTCAAGAAAGTTGAATCAATAGATAGCATGGTCAAAGAACTTAAAGGGGAGGTGTCTAACCTTGCGCAAATAGTAAGTTCACACTTGGCTTCTATCAAACATTTTGAAGCCCAAATGAACCACTCATCTTCTATAATGAACCCCCGGATGAAGGGAATACTTCCTAGTGATACAATGCCAAATCACAAAAAGGATATTTAGTGCATGGCTATTGTCACTAGGAGTGTCAAGATGCTTGGAGATGCGGGCGTTAAGCCCAAGGAAGTTGTTGCCCCAAAGGAAAATGATGTGAAAGAATCGGGTGAGGTGCTACAAGCACCACATGGTTGTGACGCTGTTGAGGATCAAGGCGAAGGAGATGTTGATAATACTCCTTCAAATGATGAGGAAGGAGATGCGGGTATGAAGTCCTCGAGTGAGACAGAGCAAGAACCAAGAGTTCCATCTCCTTATCCACAGCGGTTAACCAAAAAAAAAAGGACAATTAATTCAGCAAGTTTATCGATATGTTCAACAAATTGTCCGAAAATATACTGTTGGTAGATGATTTACTCCAAATCCTGGATGCAAAGTTTATGAAAGAGCTGCTGAAGAAGAAGAATGTTGTAGATATGTGCATCGGAGAGACAACACATCATTGCAGTGCTATTATGATGAGCAACCTTGCCCCAAATGGGAGGACCCGGGAGCCTTCACAATCCCTTGCACATTGGTTTTGTGTGTTCAAGAAAGCCCTTTGTGATCTTGGGGTGAGTATAAATTTGATGCCCCTCATAATCTTCAAGAAGTTGGGGCTTGGCAACACCAAACCAAGAAACCGGTGGCTGTTTTGAAGGATGTATTGGTGAGGGTAGATAAGTTTATTCTACTATCTGACTTTGTGTAGATTATGAGATGGATGTGGAAGTTCCCATTATCTTAAGGAGACCATTGCTCGCCACAGGTAGATTCTTGGAACATGTGGAGCTAGGTGAGCTTAAGTTTCATGTGGGAGGTCAAGAGGTTACCTTGGTATACCAATCCGCTGAACCTCCCAAAGAATGTAAAGTGATTGGAGTTTTGGATGATGAGAGAAAAAATGGAGGAGTTAATAGGGAAGAGGATGAGTTGGAGGATGATCCTTCGAAAAATGGAATCTGAATGAGGGATATATCGTGTCGCGACGTTAACTAAGGAGCTCCTTGGGAGGCAACCCAAGTGTTTCTAACTTTTGAATTCTTTTAATGTCAATGTTGTTTTTGTTTTTTAGCACTAAGTAGATGTGAGGCAGGGAGGAGAAGCACAAAAACAGGGCAGGCACTGCATTAGACTGGTGAACCACCGGTCTAGATGCACAAATCACTGCTACCTTGAGTAAGAGAGGCAAAAACTTGAGAACAAAAAGGCCAAACCGGTGAATCACTAGAGGAACACCGACATCAGTCCACTAACTGCAGAGTGACTGCCGGCTTAGGTCAGAATGCTTGAGAAATGGGGCACAAATGAAAGTCCACCTGCGGAACCCAGAGTCTAATTTGCGAACCGCTGGTCAACCGTCGGATAATAAGCTGAACACTGGGCACCAATTCAGGTTATTGGTGTTAAGGTGGCAAACTGCCGGTGAGGCACCATACAGGTACATGCTTTGTTTTAATATCTTAACCAACCCATTTATCGACCCGACCCAAATTGCTTTCTAAACCACCCTAATCGAATCATTTCCCATTTTATTCTCCAAAAATCCCCTTTTTCCCACCTTTTAACACTTTCCCCATGAACCTCTTCATCTTCCAACACTCCACCTTCCCACTCACCTTTACATCTTCCAATACTCCATTTTTCCTACTCCCTTTCAATTAAATCACCATTAAATCCTCTCCTTCTCCTCAACCAATCCCATTCCTCTCCCTTAACCTATAAGAACCTCTGCAACCCATTTCCTCTACCTCATTCTCACTAAATCCTACTCTCCTCTAGCAATTCAAACTTTCCACCATTGCTGAGCAAGTTCAAGCTTCCACATTTCTCATCTACTCTCAGTCTCGTGTTCTAGTAAAGTTCTTCTAACACTTTGATATTATTACAACTTGTAGTCTTATTGCATATGAACTTTGTTGTGAGCATGTCTCTCCCTTGTTTTTACTGCCTTTTTTCCTAAATTTCCATTAATGTG